>JAFBJT010024294.1:19817-36255 GCA_016785325.1 Chascanopsetta lugubris | reverse complement strand
AAAACAACAAAAAAACAAATAAAGAGCCAAGGTGGTCTGGAACCTGCGATGCCTGCGTTGTGTGCAGCTGTGCAGCCTCCGAGCCCCGAGGAGTACCCCAAAAAAAAAGTGCTGATTATTGAACCATAACAAAGGATCCTGCAGAACCTGCGTGTGTGTGTGTGTGTGTGGGGGGGGGGGTCGTGAAATCACATGACTCCTCTATAAATGCCTGCAGCACCAACTGCCTCCACAAACAAGGCAGAGCATCACATATGCAAAGTTCCCACACGAAGCTGCCAGGAGAATCTCAATCCAGCCTTTTACGAGCCGCAGTTTGTCAGTCGCTGAAATCTCCCGCATACGAAAACACGCGGAGGAGTTTTGTTTTCCTCGGGTGAGACGATGAGAAGTATATAAATCTGAGCTGACAGCTTCACACGGCAGCACCGATTATCACCGCAGATGATCTCAAACATGGCCGCGGAGTCGCAGACTGTTCCATAAATGTAAGAGGAGCAGGAATGTGGAGCAAGAGGTGAAGGAGGAGACTGATTAATGGGGTGAGATGACATGAGTGAGAGATATGATATGAGGGGGGAAGAGGGGGAGGGGGGGACAACAATGAGAAAGAGATGAATGAGGTGACAGCACAGAGGAGGAAGAGGAGGAGGAGGAGGAGGAGGAGGGAGGGGGTGTGTGGGGGGCTGTGGGGGGGGGTCTCCATGGGAATAATTAGATAAATAAGTCCGGGGAGGAGTGTGGCAGAGATGACGAGGACGGGTGAGAGGTCGACAGGAAAACTGAGAGAAGCACATTCCTTCCTTCGCTCTCGTTCTCTTCAAAACAGCAGCTGGGACAGGTGTGTTTTTTACTGATGGTACAAAGCGCACATGCTGCTGACTGCCTCCCAGTGTGCAGTGTGTGTGTGTGTGTGTGTGTGTATGTGTGTGTGTGTGTGTGTGTGTGTGTTCCATGTGCTGAGTGTGCACAGTGTCTAACTGCAGACTGCGAGCAGAGACTTAGTTGGGTGTAATTACGGGAGGGAAGCAAACCCCAAAGAACAGAATTTGCCCATGAAGACAAAAATAGTCATGTGAATACACACATGGTGTTTGTTTGTTGGGGAGGGAATCTGTGTGTGTGTGTGTGTGTGTGTGTGTGAGAGAGAGAGAGAGACAAGAAAGTGCAATGTGTGTATGGCTAAAGGATGTGTGCAAAAAGTCAGCCTGTACTGTATATGTATTTGAGCATCTGTGTGTGTGTATGTGTGTGTGTGTGTGTGCGTGTAAGCGATAACTGTGTATTGTCTGTGTATATGGCAATAGTATGTGTGCAAAGAAACAGATTATGTGATTGTGTGTGTGTGTGTGTATGTGAGAGAGAAACAATAAAGTGTAAATACACTGTACTGCTAAAGGATGCGTGCAAAACGTCAACATGTATGTGTATTTGTGTGTGTGTGTGTTTGTGTGTGTGTGTGCAAATGTGTGTGTGTAAGATAACAGCATATGTAGTCTGTGTATATGGCGAAAGGATGTGAGCGAAAAAACAAGTTATTTGATTATGTGTGCATATCTGAATGTATGTGTGTGTGTGTGTGTGTGTGTATCAAAGCGTGCATGGAATGTGTGTATTGTCAAAGGTCTAAAAGTCAGCTTGTGTCCGCGTAGCACAGCGAACGTGTACAAAGAATATCTGACAAGCACGTGTGTAGAAAGTCAGCGTGTATGTGTGTGTGTGTGTGTGTGTGTGTGTGTGTGTGTGTGTGTGTGTGTGTGTGTGGCTCAAGGAGACAGTCTCTACTCCACAGGAAACAGAGGGATCCTGTTTGTGAGCCGCTCTCATTGTTCAGCTGATTACGGGCCTTCACCCTCTCCTCACTCGTACACAGACCGCCGTCCTCGCGCTGCCGTCTGGCCGCCGACCAACGACACATCAGCGCGGCCGAGCTTTGATTTCCTGTCCAACTCTCAACGCCGTGTCTCCTCAAAGTAAAGCCGTGGCTCCTTAACGAGGGGCGTGTTTCGGGCCCGACCGACTCCGACGCATTGTCCCCGAGACCTTATTGATGTCTGTGTCTGTTCGGCGAGGGGACACCGGCTGCCCGCCGCGCCCCGATCCTCCACACCCTCCCTTATCTCCCACTCTATCTGGGCTCCTCATCCCACTTCACTGGCTCGCAGTCAAAGGCAGACGTGACGACTCTGACTCACTCGTCTGCCGTTCTGCAGGCCTCTTCACGAGTGGATGGCTCCTGATTTATGATTTCATTATTATCAAAAGAGTATTCTTTTCCCTCGGTGTCATTCAATCCTAAAACTGGACCTGTGACTGTGTGGGGTTCGGGGGAAAAGATTCGATTGGTGGAAAATGAATATAAAATGACTATACATGTGTTTTTGTACGTGCGCAATCACCTGCATGGACCAGTTGTTGTTATGATCCCTTTTATTTACATTAGGAGGGCGGCCACGTTTTTTTAATAGCCGTGGATAAACAAATTCGACACCATTTGAGGGTAATGAAAACCAAAAGGATAGGATGGGTTCGATGTGAGGAGAAAGAAAACGGGGCAACTCAGCGAACACATGACAACAACAACACAATGAACAATGAAAACCTTCAACCTGTGCCTTTAAACTGAACACATGCAGACTTCATAGTGAGCTCTAGCGTAAATGCAAACACACTAAATTAAAGCGTCAATCACATGGTATGTAACATGTAGTAGTGTCAAGGTGGGCCCACATTAACATGCTAACATTAAATGGAACTGTTACTTAGATCAACTAGGATCGTGGCAATTCAACATAAGTTAATAAACGTGTTTAAATCTCCCCCTGCTGGCTAGAAGTGGTAGTACATGTCACAACGCCAGTCTCCTCCATGTCGGTAAACAGGATAAGGACCAAACCAAAGAGGTAAACAACATGTTAAATAACGTTTTCTCAAAGATGGTGCTCGTCATTTTGGGTCGTTTTTTCAATTTGTAATATCAAGATGAAGTGGAAATCACTCTGACCGGCAGACGAGCAGCTCCAGCTCCCGTCAAGGTCTAATTCATATTCTGCCCTAAGTGCAAGATGGCCGTGTTCCTGTCCAGGATATTGTGGTTTCAATGAGGATTTGGAAAGTATGTATGTCCTCCATCTTTATTTACTGCCTCTGGCCCGAAGGCCCAGTCCTCATGTATGTGGATGTTTCATTGCTGAACCTTTGCCTCCATTTCACTTCTATATGAGCGTGAGCAGGTAAATGAAACATAAAGCAACAGTGAATTTCAACCCCAGTTAAGTTTAGCTTGTGACATTTGCCCCGCTTTGCCTGGCAACGGGGCTATAGACTTGAATTTGTTTCACCGGAACAACAAACTCAAATTTCTCCTTGGAAATTTCATCCAAGCTTTTCCTTCATTCTCTTTCATCCCATTCCTTCACTCTTCCTCTCGGCCTCCTCCGTCTCCCTCTATCTTCCATGTTTTCCTCCAACTGTAACTGGTTTTATCTGCAGCTCCCAGTCCTCTCAGCGCAGCTTTGCTCCACCATAACACTCCATTCCAGCACAATGCAGTGTTGTGTCTGTGCCGTGTTCACACAGGGGGCAGGCTCTTTGAGCTCAGGAAGAGAGGCCAGAGCAACACACACACACACACACACACATGGGATGAGAACCTCTGGTGTGGCCTTTCCCACCGCTGCCCTCTCTGTATCAACAAGCCTCACACAAACAAGCTCAGTCGCACCGCTGCACCATCAAACAAGGCTTTTTGTCTCTGGCACAACCAGCGTAATCACACACACTCTCTCTCTCTCTCTCACACACACACACACACACACAGTTACGTATCTCCACACATCCGCGTGTGGGCTCATTACTGTCACCAAAACAAAAACCAAGAAGTCTTCCCACTTCAAAGGTCAAGTGTGGCTTTCGTGCGTCGCCAGGTTACGCAATTCATTCCCTTTGTTCACAGCATCAAATCAAATCAAGGCACTGATTGGTCGAGATGAACATTTATTGACACCACACCTGAATAATGATACGTCCCTTAGAAACGAGTAAACTACCACTGACACAGTTTCATTTACATGTCCTTATAATTACGAGGAAAGGAGTACATTTTGAAACCCTACCAGAACAACAAGCGTCATCATGGTTTTTGTAAACAAAACCTATAGTGTTAATCTCGCTCTCGCACTTGATATCATCTCACCAGGAAATATAAAAATAGAAATAACAATAAAACTAGACAATATCTGATCTTGGACCAGAGCCCAACATACACATCCTGTATCAAAAAGGCTCCCAACAAAATATATAGAAATACATTTTTCAGACAAATACAACTGAGCGCTACTGATTGCGACGCCATTTTGTGTCAACATGGCAGGAGGAATAGATTCTTGGAGAGAAATGGAATCGTGATGTCCACATCAGACGGTGGCGAGGAATATTAAAGTGGCCAGTAGAGTATTAGATACGACTACATGTGTACCATCGAACAGGGAAACTACTTGTTTATCAAAATAGCAGCCGACAAGTTTGAAATTTCACAAAATCTTTGGCTCGTACGAAGTCACTGGACAAATAGTAAGATTGTTAGTCGATCACTTCATGCCGTTAATCTTTAACGGCAAACATAATCTGACGGAAGGCACTTGAAAAACACGCAGGAGACACAGTTACAAAATCAACAAATAACTGTAAAAAAAACACAGTATATAAAATATAATAGAAGACATCATTATACTTTAATCTAACTAACGATATTCCTTTGTGTGAACACTAAACAAACCTAATCACCACATTAGAAGTGCAGTGTCACCCACAGACAGTCCATGTCTCTGCCTCATCTCTCTCTGCTGCTCTCATATCTGCATAGACTTGTAGGAGGGTGAACTTTGATTGACAGACGCAAACTTCCAAAACAGACAGAACCTGAGGAGGCTGGTGAAGATCCCTGGCGTGTTCGGAACCTGGAATAAACACAAATGAGAGGAAATGAAAAAACTGAAGGGGCCATTATTTAAACGTACTATTTGTGGTTGAAAACTACAAACGAAGCAAAGAACAGAGCTCTTCAAAATGAATTCCTCTCAATTATCTTTAATGATCCATTAGATGTGTGTGGTGCTGTGTTTACGTGTAAGCGGCAACCTCCGGGGCTGACGCATGAGGTCATTACAGAAGTGGGGGGAAAAAACGTGCAGTTCACAGAGCTGCCACTTGAAAATCAGCATGAAGCAGAATCTTGGCCTTGATGATCTGTCGGCCTCATCAAGTCGGGCCCACCCTTTGGGAGAGTGCTACAAACGATGGTCATATTGATTCCCATCAGGGAACCAGCGTTGAAAGCTGCGTCTTACCACAATGTAGTTATCGCTGAGCTGCAGGCCGTAAAGAACCCAGGAGGTCGAGGTGAAGAAGGTGGCTACAGTCAGAGGGAAGGACAAGCACTGCACATCACCGCTGCGTACGATCTGTACCTGAGTGACAGGGAGGAGGGCGGTTCGATGAGGTGGGGATGACGTCAATAGAGTCGCTCCTTTATTCTCTACTAAGCGTCGCTCTATCCAGGCGAGTGTTCGACCGTAGATTTAGTGTCAATATTTATATGAACGTGTAGCTAACGACTGCTGATAGAACAGGTTCGGTTTTCAAATAGCCAGCAGTCCCTATCATTTGATTTGAGATCCGGGTTAAACTCACATTTTGAAACACCAATGTTTTGGCCAAAATCTTGTTGGATCAGACCATTTTGACCACTTCATTCAAAAGTTTAACAATCAAATATCTCACCTTGAATGTGGTTGATTCAATGGAAACCACAATGAGTGCATTTAACTTCTTAAAGGCCTTTAAAAGCAGATACTGCAGAGCATAGTCCAAAGTGGTTAAAAGTCCCCTGACGATGACTAGTTATTCCCCCTTCATCATTTTCCGGTAAGTCAAACTGTATTATTATTATTACCAGCAGCAGTGATGTTTATGAATATCGTCTTTATATGGAATTTCCCTTTAAACAGCAAAATCACAGATGGGGTGAACTAAACCGGCCTTTGAATCCCTCTGTGCCAGTGTCACGATATCCAACTGTAAAACAAGCGTGTAACCGAGGGGACGAGGCACAAGGAGACAGAGTGGGAAAAACAGGAAGACACAGATGAGCAGAATAAAGGCAGGAAGCTGAGTGGGGATCATTGGACTGGGAAGTGTGGGACAGATGGAGGGAAGGAGACAAACAGGATGGCAGACAGAACCCAAAGATGATACGCAGACAAAAAAAAAAAGACAGAAAGGGGGGATTGAATCCTTCAGTGGAAAATAGCTGCACGTGCAGCGCTGACAGAGGGAGGAGGGGGAGTGACGCATAAACTGAATGTTAAGTAGATACTGTGACGTCTCGTTTACAAACAAACAAACAAACCAGCTGCTAGATACAAACAGCTTGAGATAAGTCACAGGGAGCAAAGGACACATTTCTTGTTTATTAGTAAAAATGAACTGTAATTATAAATCATTAAAAGTCATTTCTTTGCCATTTACATGAATAACACAACTCCTTCAATACTTAGGGGCACGAATGCTGCATTTCGCTGCTGTTGACATGATGGATTGCGCAATGTTATGGCTGCATTTTGAGAGGCAGAAACAAACAAAACACAATGCAAATGACCTTTCACCACATGTTTATGACAAACTATGCATTAAAACACTTTTCAGACCTGAAAAATGCTGATTATATAAATTCCAGACTCAATCAAATCCCATTGACTGTGGCCTTAAATAAACCACTAATGGTGCAGCAGAGCCAACACACACTTTGTGTTATGAAAAATGTGTCTGTTTATTGACAGCGGAGAGCTTTCTGCCCATTACGCGATCAATGAGACGACTAATTGTTTCAACATTAATGTAGAGTCATCTGCTTCTGGCTGTTGTCTCTGAAGTGAGCATGTGACCCCCTCCCCCCCCCCGCCCCCCCCCCCCCTCTCCTGTTCTGAAGTGAGCATGTGACCCCCCCCCCCACCCCCCCCTCCTCCCGTGTGTCTGTGATGTACGTACCAGGTCGGTGAGCGGCGACAGGTACATGCTGACAGTGACCACGCTGCAGGTGAAGCCCAGCTGGTTGAGTCGCATCTCTCCCTGCGGGAGGAAGGCGCTGAAGTAGAACCAGCCGCAGATGAGCACAGCGCCCCCTGCCAGAGTCTGGTACGTCACCAACCTCTGGAAAGAAACAATCACACCAGCAAATGTGTGAGGGCTTTGCCGCCTTAAAAAAAATATGAGCCGGGTCTGACCCCTGTGATCAACACTGACCTTTTGTTTGGTGTATTGTAAATACATGATGATGTACACCGTCTGGAGGAGAGCTCCGATAATGTTCACCAGGGTAATTGTCTGATCGCTCTTCAAAATCCCATAATACAGCCAACCCAGGTTACTATGGAGACAAAACAAGCATCAGGCGCGTTGAGCGGAACATCGGCGCTTTAGTGGACTGATGACGATGGCGCTGTTCAGACCCGATATTCACATCCACCCAGAAGGACTGATCATGAGTATATACATGTCCACACATGTTATCTAACATGAATGAAAACGTGTGAAGTGATTGGTCAAGATGGATGTAAACAACAGGTATGATTGGGTTTTTGTTTTTTTACGAAAACACACTCACTTAAGACACGTGGTGAGAAAAGGGAGAAACTGGATGTTCTCAGTGCTTTTGGATTCTCTCATCTTCTTTAGGTCGGTGCTGGAGAGAGAGAGAGAGAGAGAGAGAGAGAGAGAGAGAGAGAGAGAGAGAGAGAGAGAGAGAGAGAGAGAGAGAGAGAGAGAGAGAGAGAGAGGCCACCATGTTTCAGTAGCAGTCAGATATCACCATGACAGCTTTGTTACAGGTTCACTCGTGCACTTCTTCTCAAAGCAACAGCTGTTTTGGTTTGTTCCTACGGGAAATTCACTTTCTAAATTAAAGTGTGTAGGATTTACTGACGTCCAGTGGTAAAGATGCAAGTCGCAGTGGAATAGTCCTGACTCTCCCGATTCCTTTCCAAATATCTACAGAAGCCACGATGGCGTCCAGGTATCCTACAAACTCAAAACGTGTCGCGCTTGTCCATTCTGGGCTGCCGTAGAAACTAACTTGGAGTTCCAACATGGCGGCCTCCACGGAGAGGACCTGCTGCTGGTATGTACAAAGTGCTAATTTTTTTACAGTGATGAACAGAACGATTTGTAATCATACAAACACACCGAAACACATTGACATTAGCAGATACTCAACTTCAGCAGGCAGGTAGGTAACATTTGACACACTGGACCTTTAAAAGACTTCCCTCTGCGGTGCAACAAGTTCATACAGACACAGCAATTCACCAACACCCACATCACAACCCCCGTGTTTTCTAGCTGCTACATTCAAATGAAGAGGAGTCAGTGGTGATGTGCAGCTGCCATGTCACTGTTCAAACAGGACCATCGGTCCAAACTTACAGTCCAGTGGAGAACATCCCGATCGTAAACACGATACAGGCCCATGACAAAAGCGGCAGTAAATCCATATGACGAGAGAAATGTTGGAAAACAAAACCTGCCGCGGTTTTATTCGTGCTTGTTAGTCGCAAAGACTTGAATTGGTTGGAATGTTTTAGTTCAACTACAACTACGCGGGCGCTCTTCTCCTCTGTTTGTATTTCCGTGTTTGCAATCAGTGTGCTTGAGATTCTCGCGTTCTGGTTGGCTCTCCGGGGCGAGTTTGCTCCAATGGGATACTGCAACGCCGGCGTAGATTCAGCGTGACGTCATCACGTCGATGGTGTCTGGAGCGTAGGTCTGGAGAACGTAGAGCAAGGGAAGAATGTCTGACAGTTGACTCTGTGATGAAAGAAAGAAAAATAGATAAATAAATAAATGGATAGATAAAGAGATAGATAGATAGATGCAAAGCATTCAATGTATCTTGTATATGGATAATGTGAAAATATTGAAACTGCTCTGTATATTAACATATAAGGATCATTAAATCATCTAAATATTATGGAAAAATGTGAAAAGGGATATTCTACACATTTTGCACAAACGTCACTGTGATTTGATGCATTGCATTCCATGTGCATGGGTGGGTATTTCTCACTTTATGGATGTTTCATCTCACTGAAATATTTTCTTCTAAAAAGTTTTCTCTATTTGGAAAAAGTGCAAGTACATTTGATAATCCACATGAAATGATCATGGCAGATGAGGCTTTCAGCAGCTTCCCTGTGAATCTTCTTCACTTTGAGTCTCATTACCTGTCTGAGACAATGTGTCAGATTTGACCTTTAACAACATCCCTCAGCGCACTGAGAGTTGCCTTGTTGCTGAAAATTGCTGTCAAATTATACACAGCTCGCCTCAATCGTGTAATTTCTCACCTCTTTTCCTCCATTTTCCTTCAGTCATTTTCGACTTTGTATCAAGTTGACATTTAATTTTGTGCTCACATAATTGTATGTCATTACTCTAATGTCAATTTCTTTCGCTAGGACTCAATCTTTCCTCCCTCTTTCTTAAAAAAAATATTTTTCTTTCTTTCTTTTTTGTTATTTGCCTGTGATCCTGTACAAATGACGATGGGGTGATATTCGACAGCCATCACCCTGAAAATCAGTTTAGCGTCAATGAAATGATAATCAATCCTGGAGTAAGACTGGTGCATCTGCGAGAAGAACAAACATTCCTTGACACTGGGGTTCAGAAGTCTCCGAGGGTCAAGGCAAACATTCTTAGACACAAAGTCTGAAAGTGAGCGAGACATCGACGCTTGAGTTAAGGATCTGGGGTTCGAGGGGTCAAGTTGGGGATCACTTGCGCAGTTCGTGTCACCACCAAATATAAGTAAATTGTTATTCAGTGATGGGGGGCGTTCGAATAACTTGTTCATAACGTGTGGATCATCAAAATTGGGAGCAAACATGTTAACTAACAGGATGGGAACCTGGGAGAACGTACCTGCCACCACCAGGAGTCGGCCACTTCCATCAGATTTCACTTTGGAGGCTGAGGATTGAATTGTTTCACTAATTAAAAGGGCGACCCCTCTGGTTTTAGACACCCCAGGGCATTTCAGTCTGACCTGGTTCCTCAGTGCGCTCGTGGGTCTCCTGCATAAATACTGTGTCAGCTTTAAGTCGCTTTAGATGAGCAAATACCTTTGATCTCTTAATAGGCCTCCCCGTGCCTTTGATATTCCAACTTTGAAACCTCGCGGATGAGTCAAGACGTGGAGATCCTGAAGTGTTGGAATTGACAGGCGTTTCAGGCGTCAAGGTCCCAAAATGGAAAAGGCATGACGACCCGCTCCACCACGAGAGAGAGAGAGCGAAAAGACCAAGGAAAAAGAGAAAAAGAAACAAACAGAAACAAATCCCATGTACGAGGAGAACCCATCCCCCCACCGAGACTCTCGCCGAGTGCCGCTTGGAGCTCAGATTGAAATACAGCCGACACCTCGGTGAAGAAAGCAGCTCATTCTTAAAGGACCGTGGAGAACCCCGAGGTGGAGGTGGAGGCCAGGTCCGAGCGGGTCGCGGAGCCACTGTGCGGCGGGGAAGCGGCGAGCGGGGTCGGCCGCTGTGTTTGCGTCGATAAAGTTTTGTGCTTTGTCGCCATTGTAATTGTCAGCCCGCTAAAGATTCACACCCAAGTGGACGTGGAAAAATGTGCCAAAAGAAGGATTTAAAATAAGTTTATATCATCATCGACCACTGAACCGGAAGTCACAGTCACGCTGAATCCAAATTCAAACCGCTTAATGAACAAAAACGTCTCCCATCTCGATGTAATACGAACCAAGTACTCTTTGGCTGGATCGGACCCTCTGGCGAGCCGGTTCTGGCTCGCGGGCCTTATGTTTGACACCCCTGTTGTTAACTAAAGACTTTGCACGTCCATGTTTGGTGTCGTCCCTCAGCGGAAGGTTGTCCTGCAGTGACCCACCGCGCAGATGCGCTCGCCACGCGGTATTGAATTCAAACTATGACGTGATGACGCAGTTATGGAAAAACACAAAAAAGACCCCGTCTCCGTTTCATGTCCTGGTTTGGAACGTACATGTTGCGCGGTTTTACAAGACGTGGAGAGTTTTGACAGTTTTCAGTCAGCTCTGAGGTTAAGAAGTCTCTGCCCTCTGCTCCTCTTCGGCCGTCTCTCCTCTGAGGACCTAATGGTGGTTCGAGGGAGGGGGGTGGAGAGGGAACGGGGGGGGGGAAAAGAGATACAGAGGGGGGGGGGGGGGGGGGGGGGGGGGGGGGGGCTTCACATCCACCTGTCAGTTGGCCCGTGGGCCCCCCCTCTCCTCGCACTATCCCGCGCCATCGCTCCTTCACTCCCCCCCCAGCCCTCGCTCCACTTCTGGTGTTTGGTTTTCAGACTGTGAAATCCAAGCCAGGACGGGCCATGTCACCGGAGGGGGAGTGGGGTGGGTGGGGGGGGGATGAAAGAGGGAGCGAGGCGGGTGAGAAAGTAATAAGAGGCTGGGGAAGACCTGTGGCTGGAAATCTGAGGGGGAGCGGAGAGAGATCTCATCAGGTAGGAGTTTTTCGGCAAATGGTGTCATCCGTCAGAATCTCAGAGGGCTTTTCATGATCCAAAAAGTAGGTTAACGCAGAAACACATCATGAATTGACTCCGGCAATTGTATTCATTACATCACATTTTTTATTTCACTAAAGTTAATATCTTAGAACAGTTCCTTATAGTTTTCTCTATTTACAAATGTACACATTTATTTACAAAATTATACATGGAGAGAAAAAAAAAAAGCAAATACAACAATGGGAAGTCCCTTCAGTTTGAGGTTTGACAATGTGCAAGTGGGATCACATCTGCAAACGTCAGCCAGTACCATACCAGGATACTGTCGACTCAGCAGAAACGAGTGAAGAACCAATGCGAAGTGAAGAGGCTCAGCTCCCTGACACTCTTAAAGCAGAATTTTACTTTCCTCAACCGGGTTTAGTTTTTTTGATCGGCGGCTCAGACAACTCATTAAAATATAATGTGGATGATGATTTATTATTTAAAAAGGTACAGTGTGTAGGATTTGATGACACCTAGTGGTGAAGTTGAATTCAACCTCGAGAAAAACCCATTAAGCAAAATTTCTTATGGAGGCCTTGAGGGAAATACCGGCAAAATCTGCCGACGTGTTCACTTAGACTCATGGATTAAAGGTGAAATATGCAGGATTTTATTGACAACTAGTGGTGAAGTTGCATGTTAAGGATCAATGTCCCTCAAATCATATTACATTTTGAAACATTCTAGTTTTTTTATTCTTTATTAAAACTCTAAAGAATATCGGTGGTGCAACATGGCGGCCTCCAATGGGAGAACATGCCCCACAGTCATGGAAACCACATTTAGATTATTTAACACTTTAATAAAATATGTTCTAATCAGTTTCTGCCAGTAGGAAATCAAAAATATTTTTGCCCAAATATTACAAACTGCACCTTTAAACTGATTTTCAGGCAATGCTTGTTGTCGTTTTCCCCGGTGGAAAAACAAAGTCATTTGAATTAGGCCATGAATGAATACAAAATCGATGAGTCACCATTTTGTTGATGAGGTGTGATGTTAGAACATCAGAGACGCAACAGGGAGCCGAGTGCTACATGACAAAATAAACACAATACACGATGTACTGTATGACAACATTTCCCGTACAGGAGAAGAGACATTATGGGCGTTTGGAGTCGCAGATGTACCAATGTCGTGAAAATCCTAAAAAATAACGACAGAACTGTTCCTCGTGTCGTCCCCCATCTGTGCCGTTCAAGTGTTTTGTTCGTAATGCTTTTAAAAAAGAGAAATCCATCCTCGTTATAAAGTCAGAAAAAAAAAGTCTTTGAGGTCTTCTTCTCTGGAACGATCAACATTCCACATTCGCACAAATAAACACATCAAACACACACACGCACACACACACACACACACAGACGCTGGCAGCATTGTCCATATAAAAAGTTCTGTATCCAAAAAAACAAAAAACAAAATAAGAAGTCTCTTAGTGTTCACGGTCCCAATGACCTGCATTGGTTTGGAGTCTCTGCTGCGCGTCGGCCTTAGTGCAGCGTGAGCACTAATAAGACGGGGATGGTGGTGAAGAGGAGCGAGAAGGAAACCAGCTGCGCTCCTGAACTGCCCACGCTCCTCTGGACGTTTGGCTCCATCACAGCGGGGTCATCTGAGGAGAGGGAAAGAGAGAGGGGAGGGAGGTGAGCTTGGGTTCGGGGCGACACGGCCAGCTGAGCCGGGTTCTGAGACGCGGCCCCGCTGGCTCTGTTTTGCATCCGTCTGCTCGGAGGATCCTCACCTGCTGGGAGCCGGTTGGAGGGGTTGTGCACTCCTCCCGCGGCCGGGAACTTCACTTTCCCTCCATCCAAACTTTTCTCCTCCCCCTTGGGTTTGTCGGGGTGAACTTTCCCGGCGCCTTTGTTTCCGGCCACATCCACCTGCAGCTTCAGGCAGTCCTGGCCGTGGTGGTGCATGGGCTTGGCTGGAGAGGGATCAGAGGAGGGGCGGACATGTTTAATACGAGAGCGGCGACGGGAACGGATAAACAACATCATCTTTTCAGTCGCCAATAATCAAAAGAGTTAGGTTTTCCAGCGCGACAGTGCTACAGTGATCCATCCATCAATCAATATTTATTTGTAAAGCTCTTCACATAACCCTCACCCTAACCAATAGCTGCCCACAGTGCTTTACAATGAAAGTAAAAACATGGCGTAAATAAAAACACGTGACAAAACAGATTATATACATCAAAGTTAAAGCTAATTAATGATTAACGATGATAAAATGCGAGGCCTATGGTTTTCTTTACTTTGATGAGGGGGCGGAGACAATTGTATAAGTGATGATGATTGGCCGAGGCAGAGGCTAAAGTTTCACGGTAAGCCAGTGAGGGGCTTGGGTGGGCGGGGGCTCACACACCAACACACACACACCTGTAAGATGTTCATTATGTTTTCTGTTCACACAGTTTTCTATGACGTGCCCATTTCATACATGAAACATACGAAATATTCAGTTTGATTATGAACAATGAAACTGACAACTGAAGTTCCATTTAAGGGGGCGGGTCCAAATTCTTTGAAGCATATATTTTTTTTTAAAGTAACGCTGACGTGTTTCCTGGTAACTACTTACTTTTACAAACACTGGGTAAAGTATCTAGAACTAGTTAGGTTTTTTTTTAATTTTTATTTTTTTAAAGCAGCACTGTAGAAGACGCGATGTGTCACTGGGATGACTGGTACTCACAGATGTAATAGTAGCTCTCTCCCTGTCTGAACTCCTTGCCCAGGGTGAAGGGCGTGAAGCGCTGGAACTTCTCGGAGAACTTCTCGGGGGCGTGCGGGGCGAAGGGCCGCGAGCACTCCCAGCGCAGCTGGTCGAAGGAGTGGGGCTTGCACACCTCGTAGTCCTCCTTCTCCACCATGTACAGCACGTAGCGCTCGGCCGCGTGCGACGACACCTCGCCGTGGGCGTAGTGGGGGCAGATGATGTCCAGGTAGTCGTTGATGCGCACTTCCACGGTGTACTCGTCCCCCTGGAAGCTGCAGAGAGAGAGAGAGAGAGAGGGAAGGGGGGGTTAGCGACAGATGTCCCTCATCCGGCACGGACACGTTTTTCCTTTCACATCACATGAATTAGACAGGCAGGTATCATGTGTACACACGTGTTAAAACACACACACACACACACACACACACACACACACACACACACACACCCGGTGCACATGGGGTAATTATGTGGGTTGGTTATGAACAGACACGTGCAGAAACAGAAAGCAGCCACACAAACAAGGCCGGTGTGCGAGTGCAGACTCGTCACGGAGACGGAATTAGAAAGAGGCGGATCAGGTCGGACTTGTTCGTTTTGGTTTTTCGGAGGAGAAAACAACAACTCCTGAGGCCACGCCCACCATCGTCCCACTCGCACCTTCTGGGAGCTCTACCCCAGCTCAGCCCTTCGGCACCAGAGATGCTGGAATTTTTTTTAGATGGATTAGAATAGATTAGAAAAACATATCACAAAAATATGTTAAAAAAATTAAATAAGTCTAACAAAAAAACCTAAAAAAACAAAAACAAAAAACTATTGGAAAATAAAATTTAAAAAAAAGAAAAAAAATGACTCGCAGCAGCTGGAGACAAATACAACTAAAAATAAATAAAACAACACAACACAAATGTGCAACCCCACAACACGTCTCGGCACTTTGGCCCAAACATCCACCTTCGCCGCTCTTTCTCCCAAACGGTGGATCATCGTCTTCACCTGGACGCTGATGCACCTGCGCTGCAGCTCCTGTCGTGTCTGCACTCGCGCTCATTTGTGGACCCGTCTCCCCGTCTCATCAAAGACACGCAGACCCACAGTGGGTGGAGACAGCCAGAGTGTGGCTCTCTCCCTCTCCCTCTCTCTCTCTCTTTCTTTTCATCTTTACCCTTCATTTAGTTTTATGGCTCCTTCTTCAGGCTCGCCGTCTCCTCCGTCCTCACTTCCCTTCCTTGCTTCCTCCCCTGTGTCCTAATGAAGCACGGGGGGGAAAAGGAACCACAAACACAGTCCTGCTGCATGGAGGCGCGTTTCTGAAGCTGGAGCTTTTGACTTATCGAAGACGCCGTAAAGAGCGGCGGCGGCGCGGGGAAAGAGATTTCAACGGCTTGGAGTGAACTCCAACCTCGTCAAATTCCCTCGTGCTCTCGCGTCTGTGTTTTCCCTTCAAGTAAACACGATGCAGGTGAGGTTGTCCTCGTGTGATGCGCAGCCGGCTGGAGCTCTGGGACGTCGGCCAAGACTTTTTTTATTCGATCTGTGTTTGAGGAACTGAACATCCGAAGGGGTTTTAAAAAAAATATATATATAAAAAATAAAACTTCTTCGTGGATGAACCTTTGTTTGGGTTCAAGGACGAGTATGGGAGTGAAAGTGACAGCTAAACACCGCCTGTGTGTCATTGCTGTTGTTGTTGTGTGTGTTTGACAAGTGTGTGTGTGTGTGTGTGTGTGTGTGTGTGTGTGTGTGTGTGTGTGTGTGTGTGTGTGTGTGTGTGTATGAGCTGCTGCCGCATCAAAGCATGTTGTGGCTCCTGTTGTTGTGGCCCCCCTGGCCATGTCACAGACACAGTGGCTCCAAATGTGGGCCTCTGACCCCTCCTTCCTGCATCTGTGTGTGTGTGTGCGTGTGTGTGTGTGTGTGCGTGTATCACTTAGAGCTAACCTGCTTGTCAAAACATGCTTTGTTCGTGGAGCACAACTCCACTCTTGTTATCCGGGGGCTAATAGGGCCGATCGGCCTCCTCGCCTTTCAATCACGGCTCCCTCTCAGCAAAGCGCCTTTGAGAAGTGTGTGTGTCTGCTCCTGTGTAGAGGTGTGCGCTCTCTGGTGTGGG
>JAFBJT010024294.1:0-19451 GCA_016785325.1 Chascanopsetta lugubris | reverse complement strand
CACCTACACATTCGCCAGTTGCTGAAGTCACATCAGTTGACAAAGACCAACACCATCACACACAGCACAATCCCTACAAACACACTCTGACTATACTGCCAACATTGCCCCAAACCGGCCTTGAACTCACAACCTCTGGATCTCCAAACACATGCTCAACCCACTGAGCCACCGAGATACACTTCCGATGTATGACCCAGTGAGTGAGTCTCTGGGCGCCTGCAAGTAAGCTATCCAAACATGAAAGATTCAATCCCATGTTATTTTAATGACTGCTTTGTCACATCATGCATTTATCTCAATTGAGCTACTTGGCCACACACGTGTCATGTAGTTTATTCTATATGGGAGTACGTTTGCCTCGTGTGCACTTAAAATCTAATACTCATGTGGGATTCGACCCCACAATCTGACAGGTGCCAACCCAGTGAATTATCCACTACACTATTGTGTCTGTCAAATGAACATTTTCGTAAGTCCTATTTGACTCTGCCCTTACACATGAGGCAGACACGTACGCACATATAGAAGTTTCGAAAAATATGTTAGTGTAGCCAGATAGCTCAGTGGGTTAAGAGTTTGGCTTGTGATCTAGAGGTTGTTGGCTCGTGCCCAGGTGGCGACTAGTGGTTGTGAGGTCAGAGTAGGTTGTTGTTAGGGTTTGTGTCACCATGTTACAAAATTAAATGCCCTGTAAAACCCCTTCTGCAGGGCATTTCTTTAATTTTCAATGAAACACTTAGTTAAAAAGGGGAAAAATTTGTTCAAAAAGGTCATTCATTTTTTTCACTTCCTGGTGCCTCACACCCCCTCACCTTGCTCTTCCAATTCCTTCTCCAGTTTTTTTTTCCCTATTCCTGCTCCAGTTATCCCTCACCAGCTCCCTCAGGTGGCCATTCCATGCAACTGCCTCTCAAAGATTTCTAATAATGTATTCATTCTTTCACACTGAGTGCACTCAACTATGACACACCATCTACAACCTCAATGAACACAGACAACAACTAACCAACCAACACAACCTGACCCTGGATTCGAACCTACAGCCAACCAGACCAACTGAACAACAAACCACATGCCTAACAAACTGTGCCACCATGTCACTGATGATAAGCCTTCTCCGGGCGCATTTATCTTATCTTTTGAGACAGTGGACTTCAAAACTTTCTCTGAGACTTCACCAACGTGTAGACTTGAACCCACAACGAACCGATCGAGAAGCTGTGGCTCAATCCACTGCACCACCATGTCTTTTCTCGTACATCTTCTCCAGGCGCATTTATCTTATCTTTTGAGACAGTGGACTTCAAAACTTTCTCTGAGGCTTCACCAATATATCTTTTCACTTACATCTTCTCCAGGCGCATTTATCTTATCTTTTGAGACAGTGGACTTCAAACATTTCTCTGAGGCTTCACCAACATGTAGACTCGAACCACCAACCAACTGATTGAGAAGCCATGACTCAAACCATTGCGCCACCATGTCTTTTCACTTACATCTTCTCCAGGCGCATTTATCTTATCTTTTGAGACAGAGGACTTCAAAACTTTTCCTGAGGCTTCACCAACATGTCTTTTCACTTACATCTTCTCCAGGCGCATTTATCTTATCTTTTGAGACAGTGGACTTCAAAAATTTCTCTGAGGCTTCACCAACATGTAGACTCGAACCACCAACCAACTGATTGAGAAGCCGTGACTCAAACCACTGCGCCACCTTGTCTTTTCACTTACGTCTTCTCCAGGCGCATTTATCTTATCTTTTGAGACAGTGGACTTCAAAACTTTCTCTGAGGCTTCACCAACATATAGATTTGAACCAACAACGAAACAATCGAGTAGCTGTGACTCAATCCACTGCACCGCCATGTCTTTTTGCTTACAACTTCTCCAGGCGCATTTATCCTACCTTTTGAGACAGAGGACTTTAAAATGTGTCTGAGGCTTCACCAACATGTAGACTCGAACCAACAAACAAGCAATCGAGAAACTGTGACTCAAACCACTGCACCACCATATGCTTCTTCTTTCGCTTTCTCTAGGCACATTTATCCAATCTTACGAGACAGAGGTCTTCAAAAGTTCTCTGTAGCTTCACTAAAATGGGGGTTTGAACTGGCTATCAATCGATTGAGAAGCTGTGATTCTATCCACTGCACCACCATGTCTTAGAGCTTCTTCAGGCGCATTTATCCTATCTTTCAAGACAGAGGTCTTTAAAAGTTCTCTGTAGCTTAACCAACATGTAGACTCGAACCAACAAACAACAAATCGAGAAGCTGTGACTCAAACCACTGCGCCACCATGTGCTTCTTCTTTCATCTTCTCCAGGCGCATTTATCTTATCTTTTGAGACAGTGGACTTCAAAACTTTCTCTGAGACTTCACCAACGTGTAGACTTGAACCCACAACGAACCGATCGAGAAGCTGTGGCTCAATCCACTGCACCACCATGTCTTTTCACTTACATCTTCTCCAGGCGCATTTATCTTATCTTTTGAGACAGTGGACTTCAAAAATTTCTCTGAGGCTTCACCAACATGTAGACTCGAACCACCAACCAACTGATTGAGAAGCCGTGACTCAAACCACTGCGCCACCATGTCTTTTCACTTACATCTTCTCCAGGCGCATTTATCTTATCTTTTGAGACAGTGGACTTCAAAAATTTCTCTGAGGCTTCACCAACATGTAGACTCGAACCACCAACCAACTGATTGAGAAGCCGTGACTCAAACCACTGCGCCACCATGTCTTTTCACTTACATCTTCTCCAGGCGCATTTATCTTATCTTTTGAGACAGTGGACTTCAAAAATTTCTCTGAGGCTTCACCAACATGTAGACTCGAACCACCAACCAACTGATTGAGAAGCCGTGACTCAAACCACTGCGCCACCATGTCTTTTCACTTACATCTTCTCCAGGCGCATTTATCTTATCTTTTGAGACAGTGGACTTCAAAAATTTCTCTGAGGCTTCACCAACATGTAGACTCGAACCACCAACCAACTGATTGAGAAGCCGTGACTCAAACCACTGCGCCACCATGTCTTTTCACTTACATCTTCTCCAGGCGCATTTATCTTATCTTTTGAGACAGTGGACTTCAAAAATTTCTCTGAGGCTTCACCAACATGTAGACTCGAACCACCAACCAACTGATTGAGAAGCCGTGACTCAAACCACTGCGCCACCATGTCTTTTCACTTACATCTTCTCCAGGCGCATTTATCTTATCTTTTGAGACAGTGGACTTCAAAAATTTCTCTGAGGCTTCACCAACATGTAGACTCGAACCACCAACCAACTGATTGAGAAGCCGTGACTCAAACCACTGCGCCACCATGTCTTTTCACTTACATCTTCTCCAGGCGCATTTATCTTATCTTTTGAGACAGTGGACTTCAAAAATTTCTCTGAGGCTTCACCAACATGTAGACTCGAACCACCAACCAACTGATTGAGAAGCCGTGACTCAAACCACTGCGCCACCATGTCTTTTCACTTACATCTTCTCCAGGCGCATTTATCTTATCTTTTGAGACAGTGGACTTCAAAAATTTCTCTGAGGCTTCACCAACATGTAGACTCGAACCACCAACCAACTGATTGAGAAGCCAAATGATGAAAACCCATGTCCTGGTTACCTGTTCCAGGAGATTGGAAGTATCCAATGGCAGCCTCTGTTGTGTCTGAGACAGTAGCTATGATCCTGCTGACACGTGTAGTAGGGTGGTGTATGTTGTTATAAGTGCTGCTTATGGAACATAAATAATGCTTGCTGATTGACACTTTAAAGCTCTCAATTGCATCTGTTGCTTTCATGAAATAGAAAAGGTACTACGAACATCACGGTTCAAAATGTTGAAGTTCTCTCGATCTAATTTCCACACAATACTATTCATGTACAGAGCAGTAGAGATCTTGTAACAGAGATCAGCCTAAAGCCCAAAATTCTGAATATTAATCAGGTTGATTAGAGGTTTGGAATTTGTCATAGGAGGCAAGTGTCTGTGTTTCCTCTGATTACGCTATGTTGACATCCTTAACCATCAAACTAGAAATTTCCCACGAGTCGTCAGCTTGTGGTCAGTGTTTGTTGGAGTACCTGTTGGAGAGGCTGCAGGTTGAGTCCTGTCATGTCAAACTCAAGGTGAGATGTGTCTCGCTGTGTTCCTGCCTTCAAAGTAAACCTTTTAAAATAGATAAGTTCATTAATGATTGTCAATCTGTTTTGTAGGTGCTAAAGCTATTTGTCCATCTCTGCGGCCATGGCTCAAATAACTTCCTCACTGAGCTTAGAAGGAACTCCACCTTCATCCAGCAAGCATCAGGTTAGTACTCAGTCAGTACTCTGTTGCTGCTCTGTTATTTGAGTATTCACTGTTTGTCGCTGGCTTTTTCTTTTACTTTCCCAAGTTCACAGTGGCCCACCTGATCCCATTCATGGCACTGCATTGTATCAGAAAGTGAGAAACACAGCGCAGGTGAGATATGTGTTATATTTCCTCATCATGACAAAAACATCTCTTTGGTACAAACACTCAGATTTTGTATCTCCCTCATTGCAGGAAGTGGCCAGGTTATTATTCACAGATATGATGTCCACCAAAGGCAGCATCTCTCCAGTCAACCCCACTCCTGCAACAATTGGTGAGTAATAGAAACAGCAAACCATTGATTATGACACAGACTCATAATGAATTAACATCAGGGTTTATGTATCATTTTTATGACTCTGAAGACAGTGGCAAATCTGTATATCAAAGATGGAGGCACTGGTGTCCATTTCAAGCAGTGCTATGTATTTTCTATGATTGGAGATTTTAAAAACTGTCAGCGGGATGTCAGTTACCATGTAATGAACAAATATCAGAGGAGCATACGTGTCTATTTGTAGACGAAGCTTCATCCAAAAATTGGTAATTGTTGTTTATGAGCTGAAATCTGAGACACAATAAATCCTCTGTCCCTTTTTGTGCAGGCATGGGCTCAGCTACTTCCCATAGGCCAGGAATGCAGGGCTTTGGTTATAACCCAGGGAAGCAGGGGGCAGGTGAGGATTTCACCAACCACACACCACACACACAATCACACACACACACACACACACACACGTACAAACACACTCATCTCAAATATGTGTGCCCCCTGACAGGCAGTGACTCTCTGTTGGATAAGATCCAGAAGGCTGCGGAGGTAGTGGCCAGCGCTGTCCTTCCACCGACGGAACACCAGGGCATCCGTCTCCATGACAACCATTACAGAGCTGTAATGGCGCCATCTGCACCTATTGAGGTTGCTGTGCCAGCATGTGCCTACAACCAGCCTGCCTGGAGACCAAAAGGTCAGACGTTATCAGTGTGACAGTTAAATACAGACAGCCACTCGAAACCACTCATGTCAGAGACACAGTGCATGAGTCACAGACGAGGTCACCCTGAAACACCGAGACGTTCAGTTTTCAATGTGTAATCCGACCGTCGCCTCTTTCCTGCAGCAGTGACCCAGCGCTGCCCAGGGCAGGTAGGAGGAGGCTGGGAAGAGACAGATAGTGGCAACAGCTCCTCTCACAACTCCTCTCAGGACATGGCAGCCGACAGCAGGGCCTCAGTGGGCAGCAAGTCGGCTGGGACTGGCAGCCAATCAGGGGCCAGCCGAGAGAGCAGCGGGGACCCGTCAGAACGGTAAATGGCAAAGTAATTTAAAGTTTCTGTGAGTGCCTATTGGCTCATTCACGATGTAAATCATATTTGATTAGCAGTACTTCTGCACTTGTGTGGTGATGTTTAAGACAATCCACAGACTCATTTTTTTTCTCCCCCAGGGTTGAAGCTTTGCAGTTAGGCGACTGTGGCCAGGAGGTGGCGCTGATCAACAGACTGGCTGAAGGCTCCAAAGTTTTTTTGTCCAGAGACGAGAGCCAGCACTTCATCAAAGAGTCAGTGCCTCTGAACCTACCACAGAATATGTGGCAGGATATCTGTTTGTGTTGTGTAGTGTTTTGTTTATTTCCTTTGCCCTTAAATAAGTCATATATTCATCTGTCTGTAGATGCTCTATTCTTAATTGTGAGGTTGTGGTGGAGTTGCTCTCAAGCAAACTTCAGGATCCCTCAAACACAGTCAAGATGGTACCACTAAATATTACTCACCCAGATTTTCATCACGATCTCACATAGTCCAAGCATTGACATCGCGTGTCCCTCCCATCCCGCAGAGGGTGCTGTGTGCTGTCGCATGTCTCATGACCTCCGACCTCCTCTCTCTGGAACAAATGTTCGCGGCCACACAGAAGAGGCTCCGCCAGCTGAGTGAGGGGCCCCTAGGACCCGTGGCAAACAAAGCCACTAAGGTAAGGACTTGAGAACTAAACGCCGCTCAGAATAATGTGACAGAGAATCATTCTCATCTCCCCTGAACAGATCCTGCGACAGTTTGAGGCCCTGACGTGTGGATCTGTGAACATGGCCAAGCAGGAAACGACCAACAGCAGCCACCAGGCGACAACTAACCAACCTCACACCTCTTCCTACTCGAACTCTCTACTGCCGACCTGCTCTGCCGACAACCTCAACCATAATCAGCCCAGCGTCTCACCCACAGACGCCGCTCGGCTACAGGATCACCCACCTTCCCCCTCTGGTCCTCCTGTGGCACAGACGGACCTCTCGGCGGACATGTTGAGTGACGACAATGAGGTAAATCCCCCCCCCCCTCTGCCAGAGCGGGTCAGGACTGCAGACGTCAGACCGGCCGATCAAAACCGGGAGCTCACCAGAAACAAAGATTCACCCCCTCCCTCGGAGCCTCGGAAGCAGTGGCCCCGTCGGAGCGGATTATCTCTGTTCAGTGGAATGGAGCTGGTGACCAAGGGGAGGTCACTTTGCGAGAGGGAGATCGATCCCTGCCGGACAGAGACGGACATCACGGACGGTGAGCTGAAGGAGATTACAGACGTGTCCAACAATGCAGGAGTTTCGTCTCCCACTGATGACAGTGAAAACAGTGAGAGTTCTTCACTCGGTAGCACAGTCACGTGTGACAGCAGCCAGCCAGTATCTGCCTTCTCATTCCTCCACTTTTGACTACGGCTGCAGCTGGAGCTCCTCGGTTTGAGCCAATGATGTCATCGTGTCGAATAATCCTTTCAGAGAATCTGTTTAACCATAAACAAGCTCAGATCTGCGAGGTTATACTGTACCGATAGCAGACTCTTATTGTGTTTAAGGTGTCTGTCCATATGTGGCGCCTCTGTGGAAGCTGTAGTTAAAGGACCAGTGTGTGGATTTTCAGGCCTTTGAAAACCAGCTCATGTGATCCAGGTCAGAGCCAAAATGGCCATCCATGATGGCTCATATCATAGTCACTGTGTAAGATTTGAAAGTTGTAAGCCTATGGGGGCTCCTCTGACTAAATGAACAGGTTTAAAACATCGATCTGAGTAATACAGCCAATTAGAGCACAGAAACAACATGGAGGTAACAGTGTGTGACCCCTCTGACACCTGAAACATGGCTGTGCAAAATGACCACATGATAGCGACCCGCTCCTTGTTGAGAGATAAATGGCTCAAGCTAACAAAAACACTAATACTCATTTTCAATGAATCTCTCTGTGCTGACCGATTCCCTCTAAATCCACCACCCTGCTCCTTTAAGCAGCAGATTCGGGACTCTGAATTGTCATCTAAGATGATTCTCAGTATTCTGTTCACTTTTGTTGAATTAAAATCCGACAGTTGCGTTATCTCAGGATTTCCTTTAGGTAACCGCTCTTTCCTCGTCTGCAGCCGATAGCACGTCCTGAACCTCTGAGGGAGAAATCCCTGTATTTGTAATTTGCACTACAGCTGCTTCTCTAACTCTGCAAATAAGAGTTGTCTTCCATATTATTTTGGTACTAAGCTATAATGTTGGTGAGTGAATTAGGTTTACAGGTTATTTATGAGTTATACTCTGTATTGGTCTAATCATACATGAGAATGGTTCTAGAATGCATGCATATGATGTAATGCTTGAGAAGACTTAAAGGGGGAACTGTGGCTGACAGTCTATGAAACATTTACTATCATATCATACAAATATCTACGTCTGTCACTCATGAATAAAGAGTCAACTACCATCACCATCTCACAGTGATGATTTCATAGACTTTGCAATGTGGTATTTGACTCAAACTATACAGTACGTACTAATGGTAATCAAGCCTCCTGGTCCATGTATTCATACTGTTGCTGCTACTCGTTTCAGTGAATCCAGGCCATGATGTCGCACATGCCGAGAAACAATAAAAGATGCTGCATTTTTGTTACAGCACTAAAATGTACATCAGTGAGTGTTGGCATCTTCTGTTTTACAAACTGAATTAAGTCTCCGCAATCGCTTTCAATAACACTTTATTTCAATGTCAAATGATTTGGAACATTACGTTAAATATGATTCATCACACCTCTGACTTCATTTGCAACACAGTGTACTGGTCATATTGAACCACCCATAGACAAGTATGGCTGACAGTCGTATGACGTGCATTCGATGTTGAAAAGGTAAAACCTCGGAATTCTTTTCAAGAGCCTTTTTCCCCCCTAAGTGTCTTGTTTTTGTTTATTATGAACTGTGCAAACATCAGTCGTCTGCAGTGCCAGCGCTCAGCTCTATAATTAGCAGAAGTTCACTCTGAGTTTGGTGACGCTGATGAGGAATCTCTACTCCCTTACATTGAACCTACTGACCTACCACACCTGCGTTTTATATAGGGAAATAAACTGGAAAATATATTTTACTCTAACTTTATTACTTTGGCTGGAGAAAACAAGGCCTGACACTCTCGACTATATTGTTTTTTAAATAATGCTCCCTGGGAGTTAATGTTTTGGCCTCCATTGATGCATGTGGTAAATGGGTCACAACTCCCACGTCACAGATACAAACGTGTGACTGAGTCCCCCAGAGGAGAGTAAACACAATGAGGAGTTATTGGGTAAAGTGCTTCACTTTATTTATTAATTTGCAAGCACTTTGGATCACGACCACACTTCTCTTGTGATTAGCACCAATGGAAATGTCCACACATCAACGCACGCATGTCAAGAGAATGGGAACTCTTTATAAAGTGCACAGGGTGCGTGCACACACACATGCACTCGCACAAACACACGTACACATCAATACTGCACAGAAAACCACAGTGGCCGGGCCATGGAAAGGCGGATGTGCTTATGGTTTTGACAAATGGTACATGGCGAGGTGGGGATGAGCCTTTGTGCCCAATTTCTGTAAACCTCCCCACACGACATCCCCTTCCCTCTTACCCCCCGTGTGTCGCTTGAGACTTTCAAAGAGGAACCACCTGGGCTGGTGATGTCCGCACCGATGGGCGAGGGGTTAAAGGTCAGGAGAGGGGTCAGAGGTTGCAGTCATGTCGAGCCCGGACGCCCTCTGGTCTGAAGACTGCTGAAGTGCGCCTCCCTCAGGACTCTGTTGATGTAGTCATAGGAGACACTGCTGCCGTTGCCTTGGAAACCGTGCTGCATGGAGCTGGCAGAGTGTTCAGGCTTTGGGCTGAGGGAGTGCTGGGTGATGCAGTTGTTCTGGCTGTGTATGCACGGCCTGGTGGTGACCAATATTGCTCTTTCTGGACTGCTGATCCCGTTACTGCTGTCACTGTTGGAAGACTGAAAACACAGAGGGGGGGTGGGGGTGGGGGTCCGGAAAGAGCAGCTTCATGAATGCATGAAGAAGTCTTAAATAAAACAGTATGTGCTTGTCATGACAGTGGTACATTGCATATGGATTGCAGCATTCATATATGGGGGTGCCAGGCTGTTCCTCTATTCGCAGAAGTCAGAGTTAAAAGGCAGAGTCTGTGATTCTTATCCAAACGTATATCAGTTGGAAGATCTCCCATCGGTCCGTCACCAGTCCCTGCTGTGTGAGCGCTGATTCAATGCCTGGTGTTTTGAGACAGCCTATACTTTCTCAGTGGGTATGTAAACAAGTCTGTGGACTGACAGAACCTGACATGCCTGCTCCAGGAGCATTCCTACTCATGCACAGGACAAGGGGAGGGAGTGGGTGTGTAGAGATGGCTTAGTGCAGCAGTAGGAGCGAAAGACGGGACATGGCAAAACAGACTAGATTTCTGCAGAATCACCGACTCTGCCTTTACAGGGGGAGAACATGTAGCCGTGGGATTCTGGGGCTGAACATTCAGTCTCACCTCTGAGTCCAAATCCGACACCAGCAGACTGGGACCTCCTCCTGACCTTTTGGCCTGAGGACTGAGCTGCTGGTCCTCCTCGCTGTCACAGCTGCGATGTCGTTTCCTGCGCAAAGACAGTCATGCAGGAGGGAGTGTATTTAATCCCGGAGGTGTAAATAAAGGTAGCGAGATAGTGTGACAGAAATGATGAGGGGAGGGGGAGTGACATTGGAAGGAGGGAGGGAAGGAGGGAGGGGACAGACCATCAGAATGAGAGAACATGAAGAGGAACCGAAAATAGCAACACACACACACACACACACACACATATGAGCTATTACGTGAGGAGACATGTGGCACTCCGTTTATGATTAGAAACTAATAATCACAATTACACTTTATCATTTCACACACGATGTAGTGAGACTGTACAGTCAGAAGTCTCGATCATGACACTATGTTATAGAACAGTGAAGAGGACTGACAGTGATCTTACGTGAATCTTGAGTGAAAACTCTTACCTGTTGTCAGTCAACATCTCTCCGGTCCTGTCGGGTGTTTTTTGGCGAACAGAGAGGTTTGACACTCCTTGTGGGCCGGGTCCAGATGTCTTATTCCGTCACACCTCCACAATCATTCCGGGGGGAAAAACCACTACGCATCTCCCCACGTACGTGACGTGAGTGAGTGTGTGTAAAGCTCCGGCTAAGGGTCGGTTCAGCTCAGTCACAGCCCCGACTCCCGTCCACCCAACCAACGCCTTGGTGATACTACACCCAGCACCTGGACGCCTCGGAGCTAACCAGCTAGCTGCAGAGAGGTACTCTCGTTTGCGCAGTGAAATCTCGGGGAGTTCCAGGCATGTTAGCAAAGGGAGCCGGCTAGGCTAGCAGGCTATGCTAGGCTAGCCCTTTAGCTGCGCTGTGCTAAAGGAAAATTCTTCCGCTTTCGTATCCGGTCTACTCGCCGTAAAAATGGTGCCGACACTTGATGACACTCATACAACTACACATAGACAAGTCAATTCAACAAACGACTGGTCACTAAAGTGGCCAGGAGCAAGTTGCTGACTGTTCGGTGTAGTTAAGCGAGTTATAACACCTAGCTAGGCTAAGCTGATGCCTGTGAAGGCGGACTGAAGCTCCGCCCCTCTGTTTACATGACGTCAGAACGGAAATGACGTCTGGGTGTAGCACATCATGGTGAACTGCTTCTTCCTCTCTGGATCATGGCTCATATTTTTACATTTTCCCACCTTAACAAGGAAACTCGCTATCGTGTGAGAGATGTTTTAATGAACTGACATAAATAGCTTTTACACTTTTGACCGGTGATGCTGCAATATTTTATTTTCTGAGTAAGTATTTGAAATGTCGGCTTCCTGTATCTCTCTCTCTCTCTCTCTCTCTCTCTC
This sequence comes from Chascanopsetta lugubris, assembly GCA_016785325.1. Lineage (NCBI taxonomy): Eukaryota > Metazoa > Chordata > Actinopteri > Pleuronectiformes > Bothidae > Chascanopsetta > Chascanopsetta lugubris. The sequence goes on along the minus strand of JAFBJT010024294.1, from coordinate 7,830 downwards.
TCTCTCTCTCTCTCTCATGGCGTCTTCCTGTCTCTCTCTCTCTCTCTCTCTCTCTCTCTCTCTCTCTCTCTCTCTCTCTCTCTCATGCATCTTTATATTCGTATGATCATAAAAGCCATGATTAATAGATTAATGTATCAAGGACAGTGAAGACAGGTTGGAACAAAAGTTCAACAAAAATATCATACTTTTCATTTCAAAGCTCACCAACTGATGTAACTGTGTTGTTCTCTGCTTGCAGATGAAGGTGATCCGACACTCTCCAGAGACGCTGCGCACAGCTCTGATCTCTGAAAGTCAGGACTTGGTGACACTTTACAATAAATACACTAAAGAAGAAAGGCGTCTCCTGGAGGAAGGCTTCCTCCCAGGGCTGCCTGGATCTCTTTTTCAACCCATCAGCGTTCACTCCGACTCACTTAGACGGATCTCTGCTCACCCTGATGAGAGTCAGGACTTCCAGAGCGTCTTCAGGGATCCACACAGGAAGACACCCACTGCAAACCACAACACTATTTATATACAAACCATAGGTGAGGATGTGTGTGTGTACTGCTGCCAACCTTTTCATGGGATTTATGAAAATGTTATCCTCCTTAATGTGCATTAAATCGTGATATTCACTCTTTCGGTATTTTTGGCTCAGGGGCCAACACCTGGGAGATGTTGTATTTCATAATAATGTTTTTCTTGTAGGCTCCTTTGGGGATGTGGGGGTTCAGACAGACCAGTATGTGGAGTGGCTCCGACAGTACTGCCAGGCCTTCTTCTGAGGACTCTCTGTCAAATTGTTGCCGCCAGTTATCGTGGCTGAAACCAGATGTTCTTTCCGAGTTAACGGCAACTCACACAACCTTCAGATTCTCACTGGTAGGTGTGACGGTCTCTCACTCCTTTCATCGGTAATATGTGTTTGGATTCAACAGTGTCAGAGTTGAATCCGGTAAATACATTAACCCCAGTATTTCTTTGTCATCGTGTTTTTTTTTCTTCTTCTCTGAATTCAGGTGATCTACTTTGCTTTCTGGGTAACAGGAAACCAAAAGATGCTTTCTGCATCCTTGGAATCACAATGATCGACCTTTACCCCAAAGACTCCTGGAACTTTGTCTTCAGATAGGCTTCTCTAAGTATGGGTGAGCACAAAGCCTGAAATCATGAAATGGAGCTGTTTTCTTGCAGTTTGACACGAGGTAGCAGGTAGCAACGGGAATGACGAAACTGGCTGTTTCTGATGATGAAATGTCATCATTCTTCCACTAGATGACGTGAAACTGAAATGCATATGATCGAGGTAGGAGAGACTCAATTGCCCTCTATCTCATGTATGAATGTTTTTGCACAGGAATGGGTGTTTTCAGCTTCGCCAGGTATGACGACAACTTCTACAGCAGGAACTACGCAGGGCGGCTGAAAAAGCGCCTGCAGCTGAGGCAGGGGGACTATTCTGTGTTTGATGGCTACTACACCCCTCCCATCTCCAGCACTCTGCTGCTTCGATCCTGCAAGGTTTACAAAACACACGCACTCAGTTCTGATGTTATGAACTTTAAACTGACATATCAATACTGCTGATTGCATGAAGCACGAGCAACCTATGTGCTTTAAGAAAAACAAAAACAACCTATAACATGAATTATTTCTTCACAGACCATGACCCACGAGATTGGCCACATGTTCGGGATAAGGCACTGTCAGTGGCTGAGCTGTGTCATGCAGGGATCCAACCACTTAGACGAGTCTGATCGCAGGCCTCTGGACTTCTGCCCGTTTGCCTTCGCAAGCTCCAAGTATCAGTCGGCTTCACAATAGCTGAACGGTACAAGGTAAAGAATTCTAATTTCAATCTCTTGAAGTCTTTAAATCAGGCTAACATGTGGAGTAAGCAGACAATAGGTGCAGCATGAGCATTCAGTCAAGAGCCTCTCTCTGTGTTTACCAGGCCTTACTGCAGTGGATGGAGGAGGATCAGAGGTCAACATCCAGACCAGATGAGGCATTGGCCTCTCAGCCTGAACTCTCCCGTTCCAAATCCACTCAAGCCTTTCACAAGTCTAAACTCTGGATCCACAGATGCCTGGGGGCTCTGGAAGAACTGAACTATAATTTTACCCATTGATGTGGAATAGATGGAGATGAATCTCACGTCAAAACACATGTCGATTTGTATACCATTTATACAAGGTCTGCTGCTGTTGGAATATTTGATGTTAACATTGAGGTATGACGACAACTTCTACAGCAGAAACCACGCAGGACGGCTGAAAAAGCGTCTGCAGCCGGGGCAGGGGGACTAGTCTGTGTTTGATGGCTGCCACACCCCTCCCATCTCCAGCACTCTGCTGCTGCCATCCTGCAAGGTTTACAACACGCGCACTCAGTTCTGATGTTGTGAACTTTAAACTGACATATCAATACTGCTGATTGCATGAAGCATGAGCAACCTATGCACTTATGCAAAAAACAACAACCTATAACATGAACAAGTGTTATAGTGATGACTAGTGCAAGAATGACTCCCTGATAGAAGCTTCTCGGAGAATAAGACTTTTATTGTAAGAGGCAATCGAGGCGAATATCAAGTCAGACGCAGCTGTACATCAGAGGGAGACTCCCGCCAATCAAAGCTCTGACCTTCGTGGGGCCAACATCCACAACTTAACGACCAGAAAACATCTGAATGCGTATCCATTATATCGCCGTTGTTTGATTGGCTAACATGAGAAACAGCAATTCTCTTGACCATACTTGTTTATAGTGCGCCCGACTCGAGGTGGGCAAGGAACATCCCCCAATGAGCCCACACCCAAAGAATGCGTTTGTATAACTGATTTACATACTTGAAAAAAACAAACCAAAACCTTATCAGTCAAATCTCTTATCTGCGACAAGTGTGACCCTTCATCCAAAATCGTATCGGTCAAATCTCTTTATCTTTAACAAGTGTTGTGAAACGACCATTACTGGCTGTCTGGGGAGGGTGCTGCCCGCTTCTTTATGAGAAAAAAGAGAGTGTCCTCCTGCTTCCCCCTATCAGTACAGAACACACAGAGCAGGGTCAAGGCTAACAGTTATGCAGATGCTGGGCCTCGCTGATTGTGTTCCCAAAGATCTGATTACACTCACAGAAATAGTCGCGCACGCTGGAAGTGCATCATGTCAAGACACTTCACTATTTCTCCGCAGACAGTGACCCCTGAGATTGGACACTGGCACTGTCGGTGGCGGAGCTATGTCGTGCAGGGGATCCAACTGCAGCTTACACATTCACATGACGTTCAAGTCGAGACATTTTCACATGATGAGCACAGTCACCATTGTATTCCTTTTCCATGGTTTGTCTGTTTCTTCCAAAACTGTTCATTGTGTTGTTTGCCACGGCAGAGTGGACACATGGCTCTCATTTTTGTCAATTACGTTGCATTTACTAAACTATGTGAATGATTGTTTATGGTTAATTGCCTAAATGTCATGATAACATTTATGTGTGTGTGTGTGTGTGTGTTGAAGTCATGTGTGCATTACTCATAACAAATCCTGGGCGGGAGATGCTGACTGAGGGTTTTTTTCAAGGGGGAGTGACTTTGGCTGCATTGATGATGTTGGCATCATGTGGTTAACATCTAAACTTGCTTTTCATGGAAATTTCCTGGTACCAACGTTCGATCGCACACAACCTACAAAACGCGCACACCCTCTGTATAAAAAGGAGGAGTTTGGAGCGTAACTCCAGTGTGTCTGCCACAGGAATCAGTCATGGATTTGCTGCCACCTATCCTTCTTGGTTTTCTCGCCTCACTGATCGGAGGACTGTACCTTCTTGGTGTGTTTCGACAGCGGAAACCAGGAGAACCCCCTTTAGAGAAGGGGCTCATCCCATGGTTGGGTCATGTCTTGGAGTTTCGCCGGAACACAATGCAATTCCTCAACAGGATGAGGCGGAAGCACGGGGATGTGTTCACCGTGCAGCTGGGAGGGCTCTACTTCACTTTCCTTCAGGATCCTCTCTCGTTTGGAGCCTTTGTTAAAGAGAGTCCGAAAAAGCTGGACTTCACCAACTTCGCCAAATGTTTGGTGCGCAGAGTGTTTCACTATGAAGGGCTTGAGACTGACCACCACAATCTCATGCGCTTCAGCAACAAACACCTCAAAGGGGACGGCCTTAAGGTCTTAACGCAATCCATGATGGATAGCTTGCAAAATATAATGTTGCACGTGAGCTCGGCCGGAGACCAGAGCGGCTGGAAAGAAAGTGGACTGTTTTTGCACAGCTACAATATTCTCTTTCGAGCTGGCTACTTGTCCTTGTTTGGCAGTACACCACCCAAGTCAGGGGAGAGTCTGGAGGAAGCCCAACAGAAAGACAGAGACGAATCGGAGGCCTTGTACTGTGAATTTCGTAAATATGACCAGCTCTTCCCAAACCTGGCCTACGGAATTCTCTCACCGAGTGAAAGGCTGGAAGTTTGGGGGCTGCTGAAATTGTTCTGGAAGTCCCTGTCGGTGCAGAAGATGAAATCGCATGACAACGTCAGCGGCTGGATCTGGGATATCAAGCAAAGCAAAGAGGAGGCAGGTATGGAGGAATCGATGATCTCCAGATCCATGTTCTTACTTCTCTGGGCCTCTCAAGGCAACACTGGGCCCGCTTCCTTCTGGCTTCTCCTCTTCCTCATGAAACACCCCGAGGCCATGAGAGCCGTGAAGGAAGAGGTAGATAAGGTTCTGAGCGAATCAGGACAGGAAGTCAAACCTGGGGGCCCGGTGATCAATCTGACCCATGACATGCTGATGAAGACACCCGTCCTGGACAGTGCTACAGAGGAGGCCCTCCGACTCTGTGCCGCAGGTCTTCTCACCAGAGCTGTGCTCCAGGATATGACTGTCAAGATGACCGATGAGACAGAGTATTTCATTCGCAAGGGCGATAGATTGGCCATTTTTCCTTATTCTGCCATTCAGCTTGACCCGGACATCCACCCCGATCCGCATTCATTTAAGTATGATCGTTTTCTGAATCTTGATGGGAGCAAGAAAACGGACTTTTACAAAAACGGGAAGAAGGTGAAGTACTACAACATGCCCTGGGGTGGTGGGGTCTCCATATGTCCTGGCCGTTTCTTTGCCACCAATGAGATGAAGCAGTTTGTTTTCCTCATGCTGGCCTACTTTGAGGTTGAGCTGAAGAATCCTCAGGAGGAGATCCCTGAAATCGACACCAAGCGATGGGGCTTTGGAATCATGCATCCTGTCAGAGACGTTCCTTTTAGATACAGATTCAGATTTTAAACCACTTCATCATTTGGACATCCCTGTTGTAAAACATCATTTGAGCTTTTATTTGAGATTGTTTGTGCAGGGAAGTATCAGGTTTCAAATGTTTTCATCTTCGTTTGTCACATTCATATAAATAGTATCAATTGAATATGTAATGTGTTCTAGTCGATGTTGAATATTATAAGATTAACAGTTCAACTGATCATGATAGTCATCTATTTTTTAAGTCTTTTATGAGGTATGATTCTACTTTTACTCCACACACACACACAAACAGCAGTACTAGGGAGTACTGGAACTGGACATCCTGTATGTAATGTAAATGTTTAGCGGGTGTAAATGTATTTCTGATATATGTTCTTCACAGAAAATGAGCCAAGACCTGTGAATCTGACTTTGTAAAAATAATGAATCATATCATTTTTCTTTTGATAAAAAAAAAGAAAAATGTGTCCCACTGACCCGAGCACCATAAGGGTTAATATGACATTTGAACATCAGAAGAAAAAAAAACATTCAGATAAATGATCACAGGTAAAATATTGACTGATTCTGGTCTTCTCTCCTTGCAAATAGTTTTCATATGATTTCTTGTCCATAAAAAAATCATAGATGTGACAGTATTAATTAACTTTTTCAGTGGTTTTATAAAATTCTAATTATTAAAGAGCAAACGTAGGACTACATGTTGAACAAAGTCAATGCTGAAACCCAATCTTTAAATATTAGAAGTATTTCCAAGTACACACGGCACTATATTGGAATTCCTTGTCTGCAACTAAGAAGAAAATGTAAAGGCACACATAAAAAGCAGAGTTATGGCCAGTGACAAGCAGCTGAGCCTTAGACCAATTCTACTGAGATAGACATTTACAAAGGTAAGATTTTATGATTATGTCCAAGTACTGAAGATATTGAACTTCTGCATGCTGATCTATCTCACTCTTGAGTACTAAAATGCATGAAGATAATGGGAGTTGACTGTAATTACAGTGAAAAGCCTCAAGACTAATTCTTTTATGAGTGAATGGGAGACGAGTCTGATCGCAGGCCTCTGGACTTCTGCCCTGTTTGCCGTCGCCAGCTTCAAGTATCAGTCGGCTTCACAAAAGCTGAATGGTACAAGGTAAAGAATTTGAACTCAAAACAACTAAGTCTGTAAAATCAGCAGTGATAAGGCTAACATAGGGAGTAAGCAGACAATAGGTGCAGCATGAGCCTGATCATTTAGCCAAGAGCCTCTCTCTGTGTTTACCAGGCCTTACTTCAGTGGATGGAGGAGGATCAGACAACCATACAATCAAGTATCTAATGAGTGGTGTTTGTTTTAAACTTTGCAGAGAAAGTTCGTATTTTAACTGTAAAGACCTTTGCTAAGTAAAAACTTGTCAACTGAATATGAGCAGTAACAGGTGTTTGCACTATGATCCAGCAGAGGGCGCTCCAAGATTCAAGGTGTAAGAATAGCTGCTGTTATTTTCACATATTAGCATCCATCGGTCCACTCAGGAAGACTTGACCTCAACCTGAGGTTGAAAGCAACAATGTACATTTACTCAACTACTACATATATATTTTACCAGAGTTATTGTATTGTAAACCTCTTCTCCATGTGCATGTTCTGTTTCAGTTTAGGACATATGACAATGACATGACTGAGGCAAATTGAAATTCAACAACACATTTTTAATTGAAAAACTATATACACAATATACACAGGTTTATGATATGAATTTATAAATATAATTATCTGTAAATACATGAATATATATATTCAGCTCAGGAAATAAAAATGATAGATAACCCAGGCAAATAGAATTTTTAAAAACACTTAATTTAAAAACTATTAACTATATACGGGTTTATGATGATGTGAATTCCTAAACAAATGCATGTAAATATATTAATATATATATTCAAAGATAGGTAACCAAGCCAAATTGCATTTTAAAAACACACTTTTAATTTAAAAACTATGTACACAATATGGACTGATTTCATGGTGATATAAATCTATAAATATGAAAGTATATAAATATGTGAATGTATATATTGTTGACTATATTATGTATAAATATATGAGTGTAAATATTGTTATGTGCGAGTGTCAGTCATATGTTGTCACCTAGGCCTGATTGTAACAATAGTCACAGTACGTACATGGTCGTTATGACGAAATCAATAAAGAAAGAGACCCACAGCCACAGGATCCATCTCCTTGGTCCAGTAGCCACGGTCACACTGCATCACCAGCATCCTGGTCCTCAGCAGCATCTGAGCACCCTCCCATTCTTCCACCACCCATCACCATCACGACCTGGATGCAGCAGTAGCAGCAGCAGCAGCAGTGTAACTACAACACAATGGAGTGCAGGGACTCCAGAAAGCAAGTGGGATCAGCAGCAGTGGTCCACATTAACTAATACTACCAAGTATATAGTAGAAATAATAAGGGAAGAAAAGACATATGGTTAGTGACATGGAATAAAACAATGAAATTGGAAGAATAGAATAGAATAGAATGCCTTTATTGTCATTATACACAATGTACAA
>JAFBJT010024290.1:1087-36534 GCA_016785325.1 Chascanopsetta lugubris | reverse complement strand
TGCCTTTAGAAAAAAGAACTGGAAGGCCTTAAGCTTTCTGAAGGCCCCACTTTCCCCTCGTCTCAGCCAAGTTAGCTGACATGCTAACACGTTAACCATCAAAAGCCAGACTAAGCTAAATGTAGCTTCAGCGAGCGAGATGTCATTTGCTTGACTGATTACTCTCACTTGTATGTGCACTATTTATATAAAAGTAAATTAGGATGACTTTTGAACCAATGTAATGACAATAGCAAATCAACGACTCGGGATTTCGAGCTGTCAAAATGCTTACGGTTAGCATTCACTTGAATTGGGGACTCTGGAGTTTTAGGTTAGCTCTGGCTAACAAGCCAGCTAGTGGGGGTTAGCATGTTAGCTTGTGAAAAACAGAAAACACAACAAACCAAGCGGTTCTGTGCTGGTTAAACAGGCTACGTAACAAATGCGACAGGTATTCAAGTCATGGTGTAATTCCAGAAGTAATATCTTACCCGTTCGCCTCGTGAAAGCCCTATTCAACAGCTCTCTTTGTCTGCAAAAAATGGCTATTAGGAGAAGTATGGCACAGATCCCCTCTGCGGACCACGGTGTCGGATAAAACGGGAGATACGCGGACACTTGAAGGTACCATCCCGAATAATTTCACAGGGATTTGTTAAAGACAAATCCAAATCTAAAAACTCGAATCATCATTTAGATGCCGCAAAAACAGAGTCTTCGTCATGGTGGGGGTCTCGGTTCCTTACGTGGTCGCCGCTGCCTCTAACAGCCAATATGACGGCGCTCTCAGCAGACAGCGAGCCGTACGAGCGGACGGTGCTCAGCGTGAGTTGCGCGAGTGAGCGCGACTGACAGCGGCTCGGTCCAATGGACAAGGGAGAGAGGGTGCCCACTTCCGACAGAGCACACGGATAGGGAATACCCCAGGCCTGGATCGTAGTGACGGGCGTACCACGGCTCCAATAAGCGGCCAAAGGAGGCTGAGTCTCTCTGCTGGCACCGACTTGGAAACGTGGAGAGGTGAAGCGACGGTGATGGCGTCAGGCCGATCCGGGCCGGGCCCGGCCGGGATGGGATACTGACACAATGATGTCATCCAGGTGGGGCTGGCTGGAACTGAACGTAACCAAGATTGATCATCCATCCCAAGGGCATCGATTCATTTCCCATGTAAACTCAGTCACAGTGAAGGAAGGAAGGATTCGTTTTCCATTACTCCCACTAATATGTCTTTATCATCATCTTCATCATCGTCAGTATCATTGTGATCATCATGCTATTTGTATCTACTTTTTAGTGTTGTCATTCATCACCATCATCACTATATTTCTCTCGTCTCTAAATTCTAGTTAAATAATTGATATATATATATTTCCGTCTGTCCATCAATATAGCTGTCCATCTATATGTCTGTCCGTCCATCTTTATCTGTCTATCTTTCCTATAGTATGCCTGTCCGTCTGTCTGTCTGTCTTGTCATCACCACTACCACCATCATAACTATCATCATCATCATCATCATCATCTTCATCACCATTGTCATAATCATCATCAACACCACTGGTCTGCTCATGGTCGTTTTTGTCATTTGACGGTCATTATTTCTATCAGTATCATCATTATTGTCACCATAGATTAGTAGTAGTCGATTTTAAAAATATAGATTATGAAAGAATAAAGTGGGGGAGAAATGCACACAATAAATAAAGGTACATAAAAAAATACATTTTTTAAAAAGTGCAATGATGGTATGACCAGGCAAAACAGTTTATTTAAAGGTTCTCCAAATTAAATAGTTAGATAGTCATTAGAACTCAAAAGATGTTTAGTATGTCCACTCTAGGCTATTGTAAAATATGGCGGCCCCCATTGGGTGAATCCTGCTTCTGGTGTAAATACACAGTAAAGGGCTCATTTTAAGGTAATGTAAAAAGCCAGCCATACATTGGGATGATTATACATTAGTAAAAATGTCTGTAATTGTTTTGTAATTTCATATATATATGGATTAGAAATAGACCATATAGAGTATAGATATTTTTCACTCTGCACATTTTAATTCAACAAAACTTAATGAGATCAGTCCTTTGAAATTGAAAAGTTTTTAAAAAATCATCATTCCGTGAGTTTTGTGAAAATCTGGATGGGTCATCTTGCTTAAATGCTAAGAAACTTCCAAACAAGAGGGGATAAATCATAACCCTCTGGATCAGATGGTGGAATAAACTGTACACATACAAGCTTTTCTGTTGATTTAGGCTGACCGTTAATCAAAGATAGTCATTTATGTGCAAAAAAAAGAGGTACGAATCAAAGCCACACATTTATGAAAATGGCAAGATTAGTTAAAATACCCACAGTCCCACTGACTGATATGAAGTTAAACACTTGCTCAGGCCCCAATCTCAAACTTCAAGTGCTGTGCAATTAGAAGTGGCATTTTGTGTTCCTCACCAGTGAATGTGTCACCAAAGTAAATATTAGGACAATTAGAGCCTCTGAAAGGAGCATTCATAGTCACTCTCACCCACACATGAAGTCATCTCTTGGAGCTGTATCATTCATGTGCGCATGACACGAGCCATAATGGGAATGGTCTGAGTGTTGCAGTGGTGAGCTGGGGCTGAGTTCAGAGGGAAATCACAGCAGCCTGAGTGCATAGCATTTACATCTCCAAGATGCTGATCTAATTTGTGCTCATGAAAGGAAATGAAAGGGAATTGCATTAAGAGCTGAGTCCTCAGCCAGCAGTGTTTCACATGGTTTAAAGGTGCAGTGTATGATATTTTGGTAATCTATTCAACTCTAACAATATTACAAAACAATTACATACTGACATTTTCAGGAATTTATAAGCATCTGAATGTTTGTTTGATTTTTCTCATTACCCTTAAATGAGCCTCTATGGGGCCACCATGTTATACAGAGGTAAAAGTGGACGTACTAGAGATCTTTTGAGTTTTAATGACAACTGAGGGCTCCCCTGCATACTCAGAAGGGTGATGTCACCAAATCTAACACACTGCACCTTTTAGTCAGCAAGGACATCTCCTACCATGCTGTCATCTGCAATCCACAGTGCCCATGCTGAATGAGTGATGCAGGTGGATGTGAAAAAGAAACGTCCCCTGACAATAACACATTCTCAGTTCTACTATAAATGAGAAAGCACAGAAAATAAGGTGTCAGTTTTCACCATATCAGTAATTATTCAGCAATTTAGCATTTGTTAGGGGCACCTGTGGATGAAGGGGTCAGAGGACTTGTCAGAGTGGAAGGTTAGGGGTTCGACTCCCGCCTCCTCCAATTCCATATGCTCAGGTGTCCATGGGCAAGACACTGAACCCCACATTGTCCCATGCTCATAGAAAGGTGTTGCAAATAGAAGCACAATATGAATGTTTGTGTGACTGGGTGAAAATAAATTGTACTGCAAAGCGCTTTGAGAGGTCTTCAAGACTTGATAAAGCGTTTTATAAATACATTTACCATTTACCATATCAATAATTATTCTGCAATTTACCATTTATTGTTTTGGGATTTCTATATATTGTTTCTAAAAGCACATTAATCTTATTAAGACATATAAACACAATCCCATTGTTGTTAGAGTATCAGTAAATTTAAAATCTCTCACTGAGTCTCCAGGTCTGACATAGACAGATGTAAATCACAAGTGCTGACAGACAATGTTCGAGCTTGCAGGCAGTCAGAAATAGATTTGGCTTTGGAACAGCAGTGCTATGAAATAGATGAAATGATACAGAGGTTTGGATGCACGTTTAGTAGTTCATGGTTAATTTCCTTGAATGATTTCTAAAAAAAGTAATATTATTTTGTGTCATGTGCAGATTATATTGCATGCGTAAATCTCATCTAAGAGCTCAAACTAAACAGGACAGGAGTGATCCGGTGGTGTATTGTATGTCTATTGTATATCTCCTATGCCAGGGATGCCAAACTGATTTTAACCGAGGGCCACATCAGGTTTATTATGGTTGCTCTCGAGGGGCCTGTTATAATTGTGGGCATACGAAAATCCACACGGCGCCTCAAAGCACATTGTAGGAAATGTATCATAAGCAACATACCATAGCAAGATCATAGCACCTCTGTCCCTCAGACCAAAGACATAGAAGTTAAGGTTAACAGTGTTCTGTATGAATTCTCTGCTTAGATTACCCTCACGAAGAAACCCTTAGGAAATACTCTTCACGTAACGTACAATCCTATCTACTTCACCCTCACTTGTTCCAATTTCTAATAAATCCCTTCTGGAATTAATTCTCTGACGGGAGTTGTGGTTCATAGCTGGCAACTCAGACCATCCTTTTAATGAGGAATCCTTCCTCACAATACACATCGAGTCGGATGTGAGTCACTGCTATGCAACCACCTAAGAGACTTCAACAATGTACCTTTACCCTACTCGACCAGATGCATGCAAGGGAACCCCCCCACTCCCTCAGAGTCCACCCACAGCACCACAGGACGGCAGCGATGAAGCCCAGTCGAGGACACCTTCCATGATGAGTGCACACAAGTGGAATGTCTGGCGGGAACCTTCACAGGCATCCCCCTTCCTGAACTGAGGGAAACTCTGAGTTTTCCGTTTCAGGAAGCAACGTTGGTTAAATCCAACAGAGAGGAGCACTCCAAGCCAATCCACAAACTCAGAGTCGGTTGCTATGGTAACAGACTCGGTGAACCTAACGGTGGAGAGAGAGAGAAAGAGAGAGACACCTGTGCAGACTTTGTTGCCCTATATTTTATTCAAACAGGAGTTTTTATACAACATGTGTGATACAGAACATATGAATGAAATGATGTTCATAAATTGGTTGAGTGACAATAGGACAAATGTGTGCGAGAACTGCCCACTGAAAAAGCCACTAAATATTAGTGTCGATATTTGAATAATTAAATTAGATATTAAATATTTCATTTTCGTCAAATTCTCTGTATGAGTGCATGAGAGCTTCTGGTTCCAGCCAAGTACGTCGTTCTTGTTTTTAATCCCATTGCCATCGTGGCTCGTGCTGTCGGGGCTCTATTAAAGGGCACCTAATGTGGTTTTCCTCACTTCTGGAGTTAATCACACTGTTATGCTGTGGAAGTATCACTAATAAGTTGGTCGAAACTGTATAAAATGACCTAAACGCATGTTTGAGTAATTTAACAAAAACGGTGGCAGCTTCAGCAGGAAAAAGTGAAGGGCGTGCTTTGCAACACATACCAGATTAATCTCACAAAAATCAACACAAGGACAGTTCCAGAACCAAACACAAATAAGATTAAAGGTGGCCTATTAAATATTCGATCACTCAGATCTAAATCATCACTCATTACAGATTTAATAAGTGAGCACTATTTTGATCTGCTCTGTTTAACTGAAACATGACTTCAAGTAGACGATTATGTATCTGTAAATGAAGCAACGCCCCCCACCCACATTAATGCCCACATCCCTACAGGTAAGGGCAGAGGTGGAGGGGTTGGAGCAATATTTAACTATGACCTTTTATTCATCCTTCGACCTCCAGGAAATTATAAATCATTTGAGTATCTAACTCTTAGTCTGTCGACCCAACCATTAAACAAAATAACAGACTCCTCTTAATAATCCTATATTGCCCACCTGCCCCCTATTCTGAATTCTTGGGTGCATTTCTGGAATTTCTGTCAGAATTAGTTCACTGTTCTGATAAAATCATCATAGCGGGTGATTTTGATATTCATGTAGATGTAGCAAATGACAGCTGAAGCTTATCTTTCAACGCACTGCTTGATTCATTTGGTTTCAAACAGCAGGTTAACAAACCAACCCACCGTTTCAACCACACACTGGATCTTATTCTGACATATGGCACTGAAGTCCAGAACTTATTAGTGTTTGACTATAACCCCTTGCTCTCTGACCACTGTCTGCTCACATTTGAATTTTCAATCTCTAATTTGACTGAATTAAAACAGCAATGTTAAGAGCATGGCGTTTCCACACGAAACGTCATGCTCTTTCTAACCTCAGTGTTTTTAGTTTTAAGGCTCAAGCTTGAGCATTGTACCACTGAGCTAACTTCTTTTAGGGATAGTTCTTAAAAATGGGCGAGCCTTTGATACATAGATATATACAAAAGCATCAGTTCTGTTGGGGAGCAGGTGTCCCCAACCCTACATGTTTCTTCAATGGTGCATTTCTAAGATATTTATTATCAAGTTTAAAGATAAGTCGAAAGAAGATCTATTTTGATCATCTTCCCTGTTTTCACTTCACTACCAAACACATCGTCCATGGTCCATTGGCTGAATCTGGTGTTTACCCGCACACTTGCATTTTGACCAGGCAGTTACACTGCATCCCCACCCCTCGTGACTGAATGCTATATAGCTAAATCTCAGCTAGCATTTTATAGTAATGCACAAAATTAGCTAAAATTCTCGGTATCAAAACATAAAGTTTCAATCCTGACAAAATGGAATGATAAATAGTTAAATCCCCTCAGTTTAAAATAGATGTACTGTCTAAAAATCAGTGTGTAACTTTAAGAATGGAACACATTCTCTTCAATAAATAAAACCTTTTTGGTTTTATGCAACATATTATCCACGCAAAGCCTTTTTTTTTTTAGCAATCTTTAGTTATGGTAGCAGAATGGAATGTTAAATCATCTATTTTCAGTGTTTCCCTTACCATTGCCTCAGTGGGACTGTCAGGCTCAAACACAGGGACAAGACTCAGAGACAGAGACGCAGGTGTTGAGAGTTCTGGGATTAGTTACAGCATGTGTACTTAAGATATAATACAAAATATTTACAGAAAAACTTTTGGGAATAAAATACACAACATTTTGAAACACTTCCAACCTCATTTTGAACCAGTGCGGTAGAATGCCCTAATTAGCGCACATGGACTAAAGTAAAATCCCAAATAAGAAAAAGATGAAACTACTTTGAATGGACTATATGAATTTTAAGTGTGTGAGAGTTGTTTAGTCGTAGATGGGGCAGGATCGCCATCTTGTGGCAAAAGTACAGAAATTGCATCAACAGAAAGTTCACACTCACTCATAATAAATGTCTTTGAACACCAGATATGCGATGGATAATGAGATCCATCATTGTCGTAGTTATACATTATTATTGTCGTATTCATTATTTCAGAATGCTCTGTATTTATAAATTTCTTTTTTAAAGATGTGGTATTTTGCAATACAAACAAAATAACTTTCTAAGAAGCAGCAATCGTGTCATTTACCCAGAAGAAGTGTCTTTAACTGAGTCTAATAAAACACTGATGACACTAAACTAAAAATGAACAGCATCAGCTGAGGTTCTGACTATTCAGACAGCGCCTCATCCTACACATTTGTCCGCTGCAGCTATGCAAGGTACACGCAACTCCAGGACTCCAGAACACCCCTCCTCTTTCTCATTGGCTTTATAGGTGATTAAAATGTAAAAAAAAGAATGTGTGAAATTATGCCTCATACAAGTAGTATATATATATATATATATATATATATATAAATATATATATAAGATTATAGTCCATTTAATGAGCAAGTGACTGTATGTATTTAGTAAATTTGCTGCACTCTTAGTCACGGCTGTATTGTGACAGTCAGCACACCAGGCCTCTGTGCCGCCTGCACACTGTTGTGACAAGTAACATGATTTCAGACAAGGCAAGTTTCACTTATAGAAGAGTCAGACCCTGGGATCAGCTGCCCAGCAGTCACAAGGTTACAAGATTATGATTTTCATGGAAATGAGATCTATGAAAGAGAGTGAGAGAGAGTGAATATCCAATAAAGGATGTAGAAACATATATTGCAGTATTACACTCTACCTACAGACAGGATAAAGCTATGTCCTGGGAAATGTGCAGCATCAAACCATCTCCTAGATGTTGCCACACCAGCATGGAAGACACTGGAGCATCACACCAGATTTAATGACGACGCTCTGAGTGAGGCCTGACGAAGACTCGAGATACCCTTTGAAGCACAAGGGAGTCAGGAGGGTGAGGTTGAACCTGGTGCTGAATGGGCTGCATAATCTTAATTTGATGCTCTGGTTTTCATTCCCTCACACTGTAAAAAAACAAACAAAAAAACAACTAAATATCACCCAGCACATCAGCAGGTTGAGAAACACTGACTATCAGACAGAAACACCAGGCCGCACATCAGGAGAATAAGAATTATTCCAAACAACTGTGTGTTGAGCAATGTGTTGTTTAGAATAATTTGGAATTTTAAGTTGACATTAGTAGCATAATCAATGTCACTATCCCAAACTGGCACTCAATTAAACAAGGTCTTTGTTCAATCAATTCAGTTTTTTCTTTCCTCTCTGACAAATCAAGGCCTTCAAATCCAAAAGGACAAAAGGAGAGGAAAATAGGTGAAACTTCCTGGGGACAAAATGAACAGTGATGGTATCAACCTTGTAGGATGAGTCACATGACACATGAGTAAGGTGTAACAAAGAGGTATCTGACATAACGCTTTACTTATCACGTGGATGATGAGTGTGGGATTATACTGATTGACTGGATTAAGGTCCTTCCTGCTAAAGGATGTGTCACACATCACATGCTTCAGTGTGATGTGTTTTCATGCTAACTGCTAATGCATGAGTTTCATTTCCCAGAAAACTCTCAGGTATAGTTAATATTCCTCCAACATTAAGATAGAATTTTATCTACACGTACAATGATCATGTTTCAATGCTACAATACAATTCTTTCAATATATGTTTATTTCTATAGCACCAACAAATTACACCTCAGATTATCTCAAGGCACCTGAGGATAAGAGACTAAATCATTGAAAACATCATGTTGTGTTTTCATAATGTCTTGTGTTGATCCTCTTAAGATATCTGGGGATTAAAGATTGGTAAACTGTCACTGTTTATTGTTTAATTATTACATTTTGATGATTTTATGTGTTCAAATATCTATGCTGTGGAGTGAAGTTAGAAAACATTGTGTTCATCCTATCTGTACCAATGCACCGATGGCTCAGCTGTAGAGTTTGTTCAATCCTATGAATATGATTCACCTCTGTCTTTTGCCACACACATTAACAACCTTCAGACCAAACTCAAAGCCAGACTAACTTTTCTCTTCCGCAACAAAGCCTCCTTCACTCGTGCTGCCAAACACACCCTCGTCATGATGATATTCTGGATTATGGCAACATCATCTATGAAATGGCCCCAAGTACCGTTCTTAAAGAAACGGACACTGTTTATCACTCAGCTGTCGGCTTTGCCACTCACACCCATCCACACTCACCAATACCATCTCTATAGATTGGTGAGGAGGCCCTCCCTTCATACCCACTGGTTTCTTTTTGTTTATAAGTCTTTTCTTGGCACCTCTCTTCATGTCTGCATTTCTTTTGACATTTTGGTCCATATTGACTTGTCCGGTAGATTTCACTGTTATGTCATGTGACCACTCTCGTGGTTTTCCATTGACTTCCTATTGGTTGGTAATGCCAGATCAGTGCAAACTTCATCTCTGCAACGCCTCTATTCTGGACCCCTGGTCAGGCCAAACATCCAGACATCATCAGACAGGTTGAACATACTACCTTCAACACCACCTGGCCGGGGGACGTCACCATCACAATCTCACAGCCCACGCGATGTCTTTTTATACTTCCTGTCAGCGTGTACAAATGAAAGACTTTGGACATTTTTTGCATTTACTGTTCTCAATGAATTATTGTTAACATACTATATTTTTCTTCACATCACTCTTGACCTATACGTATTACAAAGGTGATGCATTATTGTTGTCTGTATATGTGGCCCTGGACTTTGTCCAAACATATTGAATGATGATTTGGCTGTTATAACGAACTCTTTGAGTATTGCCTTCCCTTTATTTTGCTTTTTGTTACTTGTTCGAAGTAACTGGACCACTTTGTGTAGTATTGTGTGACAGCTGTTATTTTTTGCTACAGCGCATGTTGGCTAACAGACGGAGAGACATTAAAGAAAGTTTGCATAGGTAACCATGTTATGACAGTTTTGAGAATGTGATGGTGAAATGTGTGTCCATTTCTAAAAAGGCCCTTTTTGCCACTGCTCAGGCGCCCAAGAGCAAGGCAATAGCAGATTTCAGCGGGGGGAGCTGCAGAGCTGATGATGACATGCTATTATGCCATCAAGCTGATTCTGATCAAATTAAATCTTTATATGCATGTATGTTTATGTACACAATACTGACATCAAGTTCTTAAAATGAAGAAACTTGTCATTTGTACAAATTCCAAAACTAGGCCACATTCATTTCAAGGAAACTATCAAGCAAACAAGATCTGTAAAATATGCCTTGTCAAATGGTGGATTTTGTATTTGATTATAAAACAACTAAGCTTTCTGTGTTTTGCAGCGTGGGCGATTATATTTAAACAACCACTATGTATAGACCCACAGTCACAGTGTTTCAAAAATAAAAGCTATGTAAATCTGCCTAACAGTTCAGCAAGTAAGATTCAGGGTGATTGATTGGATTTGTGCCAGTCAAAATGGCATTGGAATAATGATATTGATGGTTTTTATGATAAGTTATTTATCTTGTGCCCACGATAATTTTTTTTAGTGGACACAAGATCTGTAAACTTGTGTGCACAAGAAAAGGACTTCAGGGACTCTGTGGTATATTTTCATCTGGCTTTGACCGTGTGACAGCCCTTTGTTTTGTTTTTTCCACAATGACCCAGAGTGGACAAAATAAAATAAAAACCTTTTTAGTTTCCATCCATCCATCTTCTTTCGCTTATCCAGATCCAGGTCATGGCGGCAACAGTCTCATCAGCAAAGACCAATGACTCCTGTCCCTGGCCACTTCCATTACTTTCATTACTTTTGCTTTTATACTTTATACTACTTATAAGTAGTTTTGTAACCAGTACTTTTACACATGGATGTGAATACTTTTGACACCACAGCATATTATACTCTGTTGTGATGTCAGGACTCCAATCAGCATGTTTCTTGCATCACAGTTCTGAGTAAACCAGCAACGAGAAGCCCAATGACGTGTAATATTAGTGGAGAATGAATGATTTGTACAAACAATGAGATTTCAGAGAAGTGTCCTCTCAGTGAGACCTATGATACTAACAGCCATCATGCGTTCTTTGATTTCCTAGTATTCATGGTGATTGCCTTACTTGATGCTGCCGTACCAATAGACTTATTTGAATTCCCAGAAATGAAAGTGTCATTAGAGTACGATTTGTTTGACTCTCCAAATTCTATCTGCAATCATGGTCTGTAGTGACCTTAGCTGTGATCATGAGATCCATGATTCTCTACACTGATGTCACATGATCCACTGGTGCTTAGCATCAGCTGTGAGATAGTTTGGAAATGATTTGCATGTTGATCAGATGCCTCTGTGAGACACTAAGATTATTCAAATAATTTTGGGTCTGAAGTGTTAGACTGAAATAGTCATGTGGAGGAGGTTAACCACAAAACACAAAACAAATGGGATATTTACGGACTCAAAACTGGGGGCAACTGGAGAGGCACACTGATGTTGCACTATCACGGGTGTAATTCAAGGATTAAAGCCTGGTCACACCCCATTTGATCTTGCTGATGCACCTCATACGGCGCCACTGTAACTGTGAAATTAAAGCTAAAATTCAATAAGCAGATAATCAGGGACAAACTACATAAGCGCAAACCTCATTTCAGTGCAATAACATTCTAACTCAAAGATTCTGAGAAATGGGATGATGGGACGCCCTCCCTTTGAAAATGATCTGACTCCAGCTCTGTCAAATAGAAACAGGTGCAACAGGCAGGTTTTGCCTGAGGCTTCCAGACTGTGACTTTATAAAGCAGCATGATCCTCCTCGTCTCTCCACTCATCCAACAACTGCCAGCAGAAGCTAAAACCGCAGTGTCCTGCAGCATCTGCCCTAAAAACCCAGTCAGAGAGGAGTTTCACTACATCTCAGAGATGAACAAAGATGTGGTCAGCGGACTGGGCAAGCGCATGGAGTCTAAACAGACCGATGTGTGCAAAGATGGGAAAGACGAGAAGGAAGCCAAAGTTTCACAGACGTCCTGTATAGAGAAAGCTTACGACACCATACTGAGTGAGCTGGGCGAGGACACACAGCGGGAGGGGCTTTTACACACACCTTTACGTGCCACCAAAGCCATGCAGTTCTTCACCAAAGGCTATCGGGAGACAATCCATGGTGAGTGCACAAACATTTTTGCTCTACAGGATTTACTTGTTTGTCATTTCAGGTCTTAATGTAATGACGGATGATTTATGTTCAGTATGAGTGAGTTCATTCATTTCGAATAAACTTCATCTTCTCCTCCACAGACATCTTGAACGATGCAATATTTGATGAAGATCATGATGACATGGTCGTGGTTAAGGACATAGATTTGTTCTCTCTCTGTGAACATCACCTGCTGCCCTTCTTTGGGAAGGTACAGCTTTTTGGATTATTCGCTGAACAGTATTGTTTCCCTGTTGAGATTTCTTTTGTTCTTATTGTGTGCTCTCTTCCAATGAGACAGGCTCACATAGCATATCTGCCAAATAAGAAGGTGGTGGGTTTGAGCAAGCTGGCAAGGTAAGTGAGGTTCACTAACGCCGCCCCCCTCTCCCTCTCCCTCTCTCTCTCTTTCTTTCCCTCTCTCTCTCTCTCACTCTAAAACAGGGGGGTTAAACTCATTTTCACCGAAGGCCACATCAGCATTTTATGGTTGCTCTCAAAGGGCCAGTTTCAACTGTGGGACTAAATGTAATTACTGCTTAACATATCGTAAAATAACTGTCTATCTGATTATTATCCATTCAAGTTACAATGATTATATATGCATTTACATACAGTATATGTTCAAATGTAAACACACAGTAAATATACATGAATATATATATATATTGCTACACATCAAAAGTGTCATGTGAACTACAGTTCATAGGCAAAGTGTGCTTCAGGCTGTTCTTTTCAGACAGTTACATGCCTTTAAGCTCTCACGGGCCACATAAAATGATCTTGCAGGCCACATTTGGCCCGTGGGCCACACGTTCGACAGAAGAGCTCCAAAATAATGATGCTACATTTTGTGAAATAGTCATTTCATCAAATCAAATCAAACTTCAAATAAAACCACACTCACACTCTCTCTTTCTCTCTCTCTCTCTCTCTCTCACACACACACACACACACACACACACACACACACACACACACACACACACACACACACACACAAAATTGCTCACTTTGGTTTCTACTCTCCCAGAGTTGTTGAGATCTTCAGCCGGAGACTTCAAGGTAAAACCCCACACATTCTGTTTGGGTTAGGTTTTCATATCTTTTGTCTTTTTGCTTTTTGTTCAAACTGGGTTTTCTTTCCCTTCACAGTTCAGGAGCGTCTCACTAAGCAGATCGCAGAGACAGTAAATGAAGCCCTGGAGCCTGCTGGAGTGGCAGTGGTGATTGAGGCTGCGTGAGTTTGAAGACTTTTATATGAAGGATATTTACACCAAATAGATATTTTGATACATTTTGATACATTCTAAATGCTCAGTTTCATTTATGGAAATATAAATAAAGTGAAATGATACTGGATGGATGACTCAATTTAAAATATGTCTGTCTATACTTTAACAGCATAAAAAGTTTATTATTATTATTATTATTATTATTATTATTATTATTATTATTATTATTATTATTATTATTATTATTATTATTATTATTATTACAAAAGATACAAAAAGATATCGCACGATCCTGTGCGACACAAACTATGTGTAGCATGCGGGTCCATCCGGTGCAAACAAACGGACACATGGGGGATTTCAGCCATGGCTGTCTGCTCACATACAAACAGACACATGCAGGGGCCAAACCACGGCAGCCTGCAGTCCACATCAATCATTTCTAATATAGTTATTATTATCACTACTACTACTGCTACTACTACTACTCCCACCAATTATGATAATAGTAATAATAATAATAAGGCTACTGCTACTGTTACTACTACTACTACTACTGATAATAACAATAATAATAATAATAATAACAACAACAACAACGACAACAATAATAATAATAATAACAATAATAATAATAATTGTAATAATAATAGCAATAATAATTGACCACACGATACAATTTGTTTGCATAACAAATTGTTGGACCCCGTGTCTGTAGTTTGATAGGATCACTTTGAACTCTGATGAGAAATATCCTCAAAACATTGTCAGTAATGTTATGATGATTAATCAAGGTTCTGAAGAGGTGAACCAACCATTTTGAAGCAGATTTCAGAGGTCAGGCTTTTAAAATGGTGGACAGACACGTGTACCATTTACTGTTAACATACTGTAAATATTTTCATGTCATACTGTACAAAAATCATTTATTCCAGTATGTGGTGGGAATCAGAACTGCTATTTTGACAGTGGAGGGTCAGCTTGCAAAAAATATCATTTTGACTCCATACTGTAGTTACAGGCATTTTAAATATATACTGTACAACTATGGATTTACCATTGACAACTCTGATGTAAAGTTATCCATAACCTCACAGTCTGATTGATTATATTGTATGTGTGATGCACAGTGTGATGAGGGCACAGATAACTGGAGTTCTTCAGTGTAAACCAGATGCCTAAGACTGTTGTATAAACCCAGATGTCTTTGTCACGTTCAGTCACATGTGTATGGTGATGAGAGGTGTGCAGAAGATGAACGCCAAGACTCTGACGAGTGTCATGCTGGGAACGTTCCGAACAGATGCCAGTACCCGAGAGGAGTTTCTCTCTCTGACTAAGGGGTGAAGACCGATTTTGATGTCATGAGGCAGGTCTTCAGGGGGATATGTCCACTTTTATTTAATCCAACCATGCAACACCCTTGGATCTCCCCATCTGCCACTTTTTTTTTTCCGGTGAAATGCAACTTAATCTTTTTCTATTTTGGGATAGCTTACCCTGACTCTTAACCCTTTCTTGTAGGTACACAGCTCTGTTATACACTCAAAATTTCAGACAAAAGCAATATATGTATAATTAAAAAGCAATGTAATCATTAAGTCTATTAATATTGATTTAAATGTGCAGTGTGTAAGATTTGGTGACATCAAGAGGTGAAGCTGCATGTTGTATCCATCACCACACCCTCACCCTTCTGAGCATGAGGAGAACCTATGGTAGACTTGTGCTGTTGTTGAAACTCAAATGATGTTTTGTACGTTCACTCTGGGCTACTGTAAAAACATGGCAGCCTCCAGAGAGAGGACTCATTCATCATGAGACATCAATTGGCTCATTTAAGGGTAACGTTTAAGTGATTATAAATTCATGAAAATGTCAGGATGTAATCGTTTTTTTCACTTCACACATTTTATAGATAAAATGTGGATGTACAGATGTTGTAAGCATGAATACTGCTGCCAGCAACTGTTGTTTACGAAATGGCCTTGATCAAGAAACAGTATGGCTGCATCTTATTTGGGGATAGACCGTAGACTGCATGCATTCTTTATCACCGTGGCTCCCTCTTGTGGAGCTGTGGTGGGGACGTTCTACTGGTAAATGCACTCAGCCAGTCATGACACAGTCTTGATGTCGATTATAATCTACTAAAAAAGAGCACTTGGACACACGCGTGTGTAATGTGTGTACATACTTACGTGAAAAGAATTTCCAAGATCACTTTCAGTCACTTACAGAACTTACTGCTTCCTGAATGAGGCTGGTAACAGGATTGGAGACTGACAGGAGCAACAGCCACCCTGCATTGCAGCTTGTTGGTTCGGTTCATTACAGTGTGTTTTGGTTTGAGATGCTGGTGCTAGTGAAACGTTTTGACATTACATGTAGAACATGTAATGTCAAAGTGATGTTTAATTGGTGGTTCACATTGATAGGATGTTGATAGATCAGAATGAGATATTTATTTGTAAAGTCTAAATTACACAAACAATACACCTTGATTGCCTTTAACCTCTTGAATTAATTGTCTGAGATTTCAAACTCAAAAGTGCACCCAAATACATTTTTTAGGAGTTTTTTCACTTCACACATTTTATAGATAAAATGTGGATGTACAGATGTTGTAAGCATGAATACTGCTGCCAGCAACTGTTGTTTACGAAATGGCCTTGATCAAGAAACAGTATGGCTGCATCTTATTTAGGGATAGACCGTAGACTGCATGCATTCTTTATCATGTATAACATGTAATGTCAAAGTGAGTGACTGAGAGAAAGCCAGTGAGAATGTGCCCCCCCCCCCCAGCGGCCCCTCCCCCACCTGAGCCAGAGAGAGTGGATGGTCCCCCCCAGCTGCCCCTCCCCCTTCTCATCAGCGTGTGTACTTTTTTTCATATGCTGGTCCTGAGACCCTCCAGAGTGCATAAAGTTTTTGTCTCGAAACGCAAAAATGAGTGAAAATAATGGATATTTCATCGTTTATCCCCCTTCTCTTTTGATCTTGAAATGAATGGAGGTCCATGGGGCCAAGGGGGGTATTTCTTGGCACTAAGGGGTTGGTAGTTCAAAAACTGTGTG
The DNA here is from genome assembly GCA_016785325.1 of Chascanopsetta lugubris. Taxonomy (NCBI): domain Eukaryota; kingdom Metazoa; phylum Chordata; class Actinopteri; order Pleuronectiformes; family Bothidae; genus Chascanopsetta; species Chascanopsetta lugubris. The sequence continues at coordinate 19,965 of JAFBJT010024290.1, read as the reverse complement.
CCCTATCTGAGTGAGAGTCACATTTTGCTGTGAGCTAAAGCTGACAAAAATCATGTTTTGATGTATAAGTTGGGCCTGTCGAGTCTCCAACGAGGGTGTTATGGAGATTTTGGACATTAAAAAGTTAGAGTGGAGGGTGAGAGTGGGAAGCTCGCTCTCTGAGCGAGACCTTCAAATACATGAGTTATTTTGTTTTCATGATTTACGTCGCCATGGTAACACGTATCATTTCGAAAAATACATAGCACACCTGCCACAAAAAATCCCCAGGTCAGAGATCTGGGACTAGTTAAGTTACGAAATTTGCAAGAATAGAAATAAAAAGTGGCCAGACGAATAACAATATGTATAATATGTCTGACCACTGTGCACATAAGTGTCAAGTTCCATTCTGGACTTACTGTGCAAATTCTTATATGTTCAGGTGATTATACTCTCACGACAAAAACATAAGTATACATTTTGTTTTCAATTGTTTACAACAATTGTATTGGATTGGATCACCCACACCGTGCACACTGGACAATTAAAATGTATGCGGGATTATTCAAGAACGTAATAAATGCAACAAGTCAAGCAAAGACCAAGGTTTGATTGATATGTTAAAAATTACTCAACCAGCAAGTGACACTACTGCTCTTCAACTTGCTGTACAAACCAGGTGGTGGTGAAAGAGAAATTTGAAAGAAATCCCTCTAAAGTTTTAGATTTGAGAATGAAACAAACTTTCTAAAGCAGGCCACAGAATAAGCAGCATGAAATGTACACAGATGAGCATTCATGCAAAAATGCCTGAGAGTTCAATTCTGTTGACCTGCTTAGCAAGTCAACCCAGTGAGTCCTGGCCCATTGTAAACATAATGCCCCTGGTTCCAGGAATAAACTCTGCACAGTTCATTCTACAAATGGATTCCACAGCACATCCCTACAAATTGAAACCCTCAAAGCCGACTTATTAACACAGTAAACACATTTATTGAGAGGAGAAGAGCATCGACGGGAGAATGCATTGGTGGCCGGGCACTTCGGTCCTCGATCCTGAGGGTGGACCTTCACACAACACAAACAAGCAAAACTGTCCAGGGGGTGGGGGTGGGGTCTTTCACCCTGCATTTCACTGTTCTGCTCAGAAAGACAACTTCACAACGCGGACTGGGACAGAGAAGAGGAGCACCATGTACAGAAAGGTTTTCAATCAATAATGTCTGACTTTGAACAAATAATTAACAGAAGTCATTTAGCAAAAGTTGGCACATTTGATCAACATCTTTTTTTTCAAGTGTTTAAAAAGGCTAATAGCTGAAACCTTTGTTGTATTAAACTGGTCTTTCAAGCCACTCTCTCCATGTATATAGCTTCATGGACTGTCTCTCAATTTAATAAAGGTTGCCGCATGTGACGCACAAAGATTGGTGAATTCATAAATTGGGACATGGGACCCTTCAAACTGTATTAATAAATTGACTTTACGGGGATGCACCAGTAAATCATGAACATATCCTTTGAAATAGTTAGATGGCATTATTATATTATCATAGCTAGTGGTATCGACACTGATGAAATAAAAAAAGAAGAAACGTTTTGATTCATTGATTCAATAGAATTAATTCCCAAAATGTTCATCATTTAGTCTTATTTCATTATTTAGCCTGGTGTATAGTATGCTGCATAACTATGTGCATACTATATTAAACTTATATAACTGATGGACATTTTAATCATCATGTTACATGTGTAAAATCTGTATTGTTCTTAAAGGTAATCTACTTTATTTTAAAGGTGCAGTGCCTAGGATTTAGAGATAACTAGGTATAAAGTTGCAGTAACCACCTAAGCCTTTCCTTCCAAGCATGTCATGAAAGCCATAGTTGTTAATAAGATATTGCAGTTGTCCATTCTGGACTTCTGTTAAAAAGTTGCAGCCTAACTGGAGAGGACCCACTTCTCATGTGGATAAGCAAGGCTCATCCAGAGGGAATTTAAGAAGGTTTCTTCCATTTGGGTGATTAAACACTGGTGAAACATATCATGCCATGTCATCTTCAACCACTTATCTAACAATCTGGATCACATGGTATTTCTACCCGTACACATTAGACAATTGGGGCTACTGCAGCAGGGTCCAAGTGGGATTCGAACTAATGACATTTGCATTCTAAGGTGGCTGCTCTAACCACAGAATGACTGCCACCTGTAGGTGAAAACATCATTAGAATTATTTTGTATTGTAGAAGTACATTCCTTAGACTTAAATCTTACACACTGCCCCTTTAAGTAGCAAACTCAGATTTAATGTTAATGTACACAGATAAAGGTAAAGCAGCTGATGGTTGGCAGGGTCAAGGCTTTTAGCTGGTGCTCTGTAGCAGGGTGTTGGAGGTGAGAGATTGTGGGCTGAGCTGTGTGACCGGTCAGTGTGCCATCGTCTGTGCTTCATTCACAGTTCCCTTTTTTCCAGGTGAGAGGGGGAGTGTGCAGGACCAGGGGAATGTGCTTTGTTGTGCTGGGAGATCAAGCTGTGACGTCATCTAGCTGTGCTTCGTGTTGCGCATTCCATTCACAGTATAGGGTCGCCTCAGCCACCTGATCAAAGGGTGTGCATTCAATCTTTGGATGTTGAATCTGTACGTATTTCACTTCTAAAATCTCTCCTCTAAACTTTCTTAAAGGTCATCAAAGGAAAACAATTCTGCAAAATAATAAAAGATAAAGAGAGAATATGTGAGTTGATAAAATAACATTTGCACATACTGCAACGTCTCTTCTTTAGAGATACAAAATTATAAACTCTGAATAATACGTTTCAGAAATGGATAATAAACTTTTATCATTTTCTGATGAAGAGCTTAGCCCAAGTCTTTTGTTATGATATGATTTGGCATGCCACACACTAAACCGATGGGGCGACTCATAAGGCAAAATACACAAGACCCAAACTTTAAAAATAACACACTTCTAGGTCCAAAATCTGTTGTCAGCCTAAAGCTTCATTATTGTCGTTTTCACCGACACACTGCAAAATGTTTTGTGGTTTAACTGTCGGGGCTTAGAGACAGACCTCAGGGGCCAAATCTTTTTTGATATCAATTTAAACAACCTGGGCCCTCATGTTTACAAATAGTTTGGGCTCCGTCACAGTGTTGTGTAGAATTATCCACAAATTACTTTTATTTGCTGCATATTATCTTCTCTGAGGTCTTGCCAGAGTCTAACCTTAGTAAATTCAAAAATTAATTATCCAAGCCATACAAATCATATCACCTTCATAAATCTAACATTTACACTAAAACCAAAGTTGTCTTTTTCGTACAACAGCATACAATAATTTTGTACAGGAAAAAAACGATTAAAAAGCTTTACAAAAGTAGGTACTTTTGAGGCAAAGAGACTGACTTGGGTTTTGAGCTCCTTTGGTTGTTAAAATGCATCCTCAGCCCCCTTGTGGTGAAAAGGTCTGTTACAGCCTGTTGAAAGCACTGCAGCTTTAACATAGCGCTCACTTTGTGCGTTTCAGTTCTCTCTTTTGTCTCACTCTGCTCTTGGTACATTTGACCTCTGCCTGTAGCCTTCAGTCCAGATATGGTTTATAGTTGACTGCAGCTGAACGTTCTCTGGGTTTATCTATCACGTGATCAGACAGCAGTTGATGCAACGGGGTCCCAGTCTCCTCTTCAGAGTTCCCCTCTTCCTTTTGGGGGCCAGGATGGCAATGATGGCCTCATCGAAGACCGTCTTCAGGCCTTTCTGGGTCAGTGCTGAACATTCCACATAGCAACATGCACCGATCTGGTGATAGACATAGGACAGATCGTCACTAAGAAAACAATGTCATGCAGTAGTCAACTAGCAGTGATTCTAGGTTCATGTATGGTCCGTTAGGTCCGGATGCTGTAGTCGAGCTTCCAGCATGGACAGTCTCCATTTTCATTATTCTAGAATGAGCCCTTTATATTCATACCAGGAGCAGGTCGCTTCTTTGGACACCACCATGTTGTATTTTCCCACTTCTTCTTTTTGAGCATAATTTTCCTTGCTTCATCATTGTTAAACAAAAACAAACATTATTAGCATAACTGATGTGTATGAGAAAGAAACTGGTGCAGATCAAAATAATACTTTGACTCCAGTGAATTTAACTGTTGCTTCATAAAGGAGTGAAGTCCCACGACCTCTTTGTTTCTAGTGCTGTATGGATCCACAATTTAAATTGACTGGAACGACTCAGAACAACATTATGGAACCATCAATTAACAGGCAATTTAATTTGATTGGCAGAAATTTGTAATTAGTCACTTTTCCAGATTGTACAGTCCCCCACCTGCCAAGTGTTGTCTGCAGTTAAATGGATAGGAAGTGAACAAGTTATAAAAATGTCATCAAAGGAACAAATAAAGGTTTTGGTGAATAAGTACATTCACTTTCTTGTCAGTGAACATTAAATATGAGCTACTCCAAAGAACCTATTAGTTTAGTCAAGTATAAAAGCAGGGACTATAGCTTTCCTGGAGAAAAATGACTTTCCAAGAACAAAAATAGGCTGACACTAGTTTTTTAATTTTTTTCACAAGTTAACCAGATATAACTCAGATGTAATGTTTTGATCAGGGAGCTTTAGAGGCATTTGGAGGTGGATTTGTGTCTGCTGACAAAGACACACCAGCTGTTTCCTCCTGTTTCCAAATCTTTATGCAAAAGTGAGCTAACCAGCTGCTGGATCAGGAGATTTACGAGATACGAGATAAAAAAATAATAAAATCACTCACATTGTCTGTCTACAATAGGAACATGTTTAAAGGTGCAGTGTGGGATTTTTTGTGACATCTGGTGGTGAAGCTTAAGTTTCACATCTAACTGCGAGCGCTCCGGCTCAGCCCCTCCCTTTCCGAGTGTCAGCAGAGCAATGATTGCCCCACGTCTTCATCAGCCTGAAGCAGAAACTGAGTTATAGTAGTATATTTACAATGTCACTTTACGAGTGATCGTTCCAGCATTGCGGCATCTGTGTTCGTTTTTTGTTTGTAGAGGTCAGATCGCTAAGCTACCGTCGCTTAGCCGCAGGGCTAACTTAGCTGCGATGCCATGGCGAGCTCCTGGTGGAAGGCCTGAGACCATGGAGAGCTACAGAGCTGCGCCGGGAGAGATGAGGGAGACACGGACCAGAGCACAGCAGCTGGACGCAAGCATGTTGAGTCACAATGTATTCCTGGATTCACTTCCAGCCAGAACAGAACAGCGTCCAAGAATTTATCTGGAGAAAATCCCGATCTTATAGAGAAAATTCCAACACAGGAGAGAAACTGGACCTGACACTTCTATTAAGCAACACTCACATAGGAAAGAGAATCCTCTCCTCTCCTTCACCTCACCCACAGCTACTTCACCACCTCAATCTGACACACACACAAACCTCCTTTGCCAGTTTTTGCCCTTGCTCCGTTGCTATGGGCTTCTCCTTCATGTCGTTCAGCTTAGCGATGGTCTTGGGGTCATCACGAAGGTCAATCTGAAAGAAAATCTACAAGTCATTGTAGATTCAGGCACTACAATATGAAATATACTGACGCGTTGCTTCTCTTATTCTTCTACATAAAACAATTTACTATTGCTCTTGTCTTGTAAAAATAAACATGGCCGTGTTGAGAATCATCCACCATATAGATGATTGTATACTAAGTAGACAACTATGCAGTATAGACACGACATTCAAATGTAGAAATATACTTGTATGCTGCAGTTTGAGTTGTGATGCTTTGTTCTTTTTTAAATTTGTGTACGGACCATTTCAGTGGGTAACATGTGTGTGTAGGACACAAAGTTGTCCACTAGGTGTCACCTTTGGGTTTGGGGTCACATAGCTATATACAGTAGGTAGGAACCTTTTCATCAGGTGACAGGTGTTGCTAGTCGGTGGAAGGACAAACAGTTTTTCGACCGCAACACGCTGAGCAAAGTATTGGATATAATCATGATTGTTGGAAGGAAAACCAAAAGGGTGAACAATAAAAAAACATATACATTTCTCAAATTTCTACACATTAAAATAAACTGACATTAAAGCCACGGGATTGGAAGAAGACATAAGTATGCCTGCTCTATATGTCACACAGTGCTTGAGTAAAAATAAGTAATTATGATTTCTTTCAAGCACCAGTGAGGAGGTTTCACAAGACAGACATGGAGCCCACCTCCGACAGTATATCATACATACTTGATCTGCCCTCATTCTTAGTCACAAGTGCACTTCATGCTGCTATCGATTGCTCAGATAGGGTTCTGTTGTTCTGTTATTCTATCACAATACATCTGTGAAGAAGTGGTGGGTGCACTATACAGTCAATGAAAAATTCTGAAAATTCAGGCAGCTTTATAGAATACAATTCACTATATAGTAGAACATGTAATGATCAATGACTGATTTTGAGGACATGAGCTTCACTGTCTCATTTTGACACAAAACTGCGATGGCCAACACTTCCTGCTCTTGTGCAAAACCATTTCACCAGACAAGAGATTCCTCACTCTTTTTTCAAGCACTGCAGCATCAAACCACCTCTGTCCGAATATTAAGTTATAATGAATGCATCTATCGGCGCTGCAGTAAAAATATGCCTCATTTGTGTGATCTGTGTTAGCGTGGCTCACTGTTATGAAGTCACAACATTCACCCCAAGCTGCGGCAAAAGAGTTATGACCAGAGGCGATAAAATAGCGGTAACAGATCAGCTGGCACAAGATAAATCAGACACCTACTAAATCCTCCTCATCGGCATTGGGCTTTGGCTACACTGGCATTTGGTTGCCAGGGAACAGAGACCACAAAACAAAAATTACCCACAAGTCAGCTCAGCTTTTTTAGATGACGTGTTGCTTGTAAGGCTAATAAAATCAGCTAATCTCTGAATAAAAGGTTAGTGATGCATCTACTGAAAATTGCATGATTTAATTTCTCATGATATAAAAAATAACTGAACACAGGATGCCACCTTGTGTAAAGCACAGCCAGCCAGAGGCCTACTTTGAAGGGGGTGGGGTTATACACTTTAATTGGTACGAGAGCAGAAAACTTCAAACTGACCCGATTGGTTGGCTGGCACAGTCATGATTTGTCAACTGCTCCCAGCTGATGAGTATTAATGTTTGTACTGTATCTGACTGACCACCACAGTGACATCAGCTCAAGCAGGGTGTAGCTCACAAACACAATACCGTTCAAGGTTTTTATTGTGAGAATACACACTATCTTTATTTCACATTTTAAGCACGCACACACACACACACACACACACACACAGCTATGACAGACAATGTATCTCTCCAAGGACACTTTAGATGTGGAAAACTGGAAATAATGAGATGACCCCACTTCCCCCTGACCTGTGTAAACATATCAGTTTTTGTGTGAGTTGGGCCTTCACTGGGGGGCCCAAAAGAGTTTCAGGATTGGTGCAGAAATGGCAAATGTTGAGACTATTTGGTCAAGTTTATTGAATCCAGACCCACTGAATGGTTCAGTGAACAGAAAGGTTGCTGTGCTTTTACTCTAAAACGAGTGCAGGGAGTGTTGTTAGTATCTGTTTGTTATATATTTGACAGAGACAGACATTCAAACTGTGGTAAAAAAGCAATCACTATCAATTTCATTGTAAATGAAAAAAAACACTGCCTGTTCCTGTTTCAGAGTTAAAGCATGGTAAGGCATGAGGTCTCACTTGACATGTATAAACATTATGCAACATTTACAAATAATCTGTAATTGCTTTGATTTTACAATATTAGCTTGTACATTTTTGAACATAAATCAACAACACCCTTGGCTAATAATTGTTGTTGTTATTGGTGCTGGTGATAATATTATTGTTATTATTACTATTATTATTATTATTATTATTATCCTCATTATTGTTATTATTATTATTATCATTATTATTATTATTATTATTGGAGACTGGTAACAAATGAGCAGTAACAGGATCCGTAGTTTGTAGTGTCAGACACTAACCTGGGTGCCAATGAGCAGGTAGGGGACACTGGGTGCATACTCCTGCAGCTCAGGCACCCACTCCTCTCGCACATTCTGGAAACTGGCAGGGTTGACCACAGAGAAGCAGATGAGGAAGACATCAGTCATTGGGTAGGACAACGGCCTGAGGCGGTCGTAGTCCTCCTGCAGGGGAACAGGAAACGAATGGTTAATGCTGACGGCATAGAGAGGGTGAGAGGTCAGGATGGACGAGGGACAATGGAGCCTGTGAACAGACATAATTAATTTGCTTTTCTCAACATCTGAGACATTAGGATTAATGAATTATTAAAGTGTATCAAAGAAAATGAGCTCAGACTGTTCCTCATCAGTGGAACAAGTAGAGCTAACTTTACACTGCACTTACAGAGCATGTTTGCTGTTTAATGCAAATTGCATAGAGGATTATAATACTACACATCAACAAATTGTTCTTGGAAATGGGTTATGACGAGAGAGGGAACCTACACATGGGAGGTCTCCCATCCTGACAAAAAGTTTTTCTTACGTGTGCCTTGTCTCTGCCAAAGATAAACCCTTTAACAGCATCTGGGACTTGCACATACATGAATATTCATGACTCATCCCACTTCTTCATCTGATGGTTACATGGTTTCCTGCAGCAAGCTCAAAGACACATGGAATCCATTCATCTCCTGGAATTCAACAAGACTGAGGCAGCCCGAGCCCCACTGCGAGAATCAATCCTACTCTGGGAAACGTATCGTCCACATCCCTGAAAATAAAGCAAATTGGATACAACTTCCCACTGTGCCAGGGATATTTGCAATAGGACAGCTGAAAGTTGGCATGGCAGTGTTTCACTCTAATGCCTTCAGCCAAACACACACACTTACACACACACACACACACCACAGCCCAATGACGCCCAACTGTTATTCCCCAAAGAACAAGCCTTCTCACACAAATAGATTAGTGAAATGTTCTGAAGATTCTCCAACCAACAGTGGATGAGATAGGCAACAATGTCACCTCTCTGTTTTCTGTGCAATTAATCACAGATATACAATGATTGTACACATAACTGAAGCAGCAAATAATAGAACAGAGCACTAATCTTCACGCCTGTATCTCAGATGGCTCAACTACGCCTCAGTGGAGTGTAACACACGGATGTAGCTAAAACATGAATGAGTTGCTCATCCTCTTACTTTCAAATGAGTACAGTATTTCACAGCGTCCACAGAGCGGGTTCACACGAGGGATAATTCTCTCAGGCTGGTTTTTACACAAACAGTGCAAGAGAATGGGGCGGCTGAGTGGTTAGAGCAAAGTAAAGGTCACTGGTTCGGATCCCACACGGGCCCTGTTGCAATGCCACTGACACTGATACCCCAAAAAAGGCCCTATGCGTTTGTAGTTGCACAGTTTTAAGTAGGTATGAAACAGTTACCTATAGTTATCTTAACTGTTTGTTACTGTGTATAGAATCTTTAGCCATCTAGTTTCAAAGATGGATGTTGCAGCTGAACAACCTACGCCCCACCCTCCTCTTTCAAGCAGTAGAGAGAGAACCGATAGCAGGCTCCAGTTACTATGAAAACTGAAAAGGTGTTTAGTTTGTCCATATAAGGTCAATTTTACTTCCAGAGATAAAAAATAAGGGACTCATTTTTGGAATAAAGAGAACAACAGGCAGCATCTAACGATAGCCTAAAGTTAGCTTGTCGGAAGAAGAACATGCCTGAAGCTAAACAGAAGGAAAAGTGGATGTATTTGACAGGAAGTGATTGCAACACCAAGACATGCAGCAAAAGAATTCAGAAAGGAGGCTCACAACACATTTGAAAATGAGAAGAACTACAAGCATAACCTGATCATAACCTTTCAGTGTAGATACCCCTAACTAAAAGAAAGGCTCTAGCACCATTTGAGCATATGGTCTTGCTTTAAACGGATCAATTAAGCACATGAAAAACAATTTGAATTAATGAGCTTTGAAGGTGTAGGCAAAAGAACCATAGGTATAGTGTCCAACATGCCAAACATGCTCATTTAGCAATAATTGTTTATTCTTGCCAAAGCTGTTATGTTTTCATCAAAAACATAAAACTGCAGAATTAGTTAAAGTGGAGTCTCTCTCCAAGGACAACCCAATTGAATTAGAGATGGACTTTATTACAATGAGAATCAGTTTGGACTTTGTACTGGCATCTTCTAGCCAAGTGACTGTGTCAATACTTGAACACACTACAGGACATGGACAGGACATCAAAAAAGTGACAATGCCAACATAAGACTGTTTATATTGTGTTTTGGCATGTCCACTGTAACAGGCTGTTAACTCATTTCCAATCTCCATCCTCCAACCCGCACCCTTAAATCCACCTGCCACCCTCCACAGAGTCACAGAAGGAATGGTCAGATATTACCAAACAGCTAGGAGAAAGGGGGTTATGGGGGAAGTGAAGTGGTAAGAGTGATTGCAAGTGTGCATTAAGTGTAAGAACATTGGAGGAGATGAGTAAATGAGGAGCAGTCCAGCAACAGAGTGGGGGTTAACATGGCAACAGGACACACATCCCACAGGGTTGCAACTAAAGAGTTCCATTCCCTGAAGCTTTTCCATGGCTACCACAGCACTTAACATCCACTTCCTGTTTCCTCCTGCACCTCCTCAGGCAGTAGATGTTGGACTGTCATGAGTGCAGCACGAGCAGCAGCAGGAGAATGAATGAATAAGTAAAGACTTTCCCCTCTGTTTCCTCATGCCATTCAGCAAAGCAGACTTCACAGACCTTCCTTAAAAACTCTATAGGCTATTTGTGTGACTGGGTGAATGTAAACTGTGCTATAAAGTGATGACTTGATAAAGTGCTATATAAATACAGACCATTTATTCAGAAGATATGGAAATTAAGGTTCATAAATTAAGCTGACTCTATGCTAATAAAAACGTCAGCATAACAGTTTTGCCTAAATCCTCAAACTGGACCTTTTACGTTCAAGAGTGAAAAGGAAAATGAAAGTAAGACGACTGATACAATCCAACTTCTGCCGGCAAACCCCCCCCCCCCCCCCCCCCCCCCCCCATCTGTCTCACTCTCTTTTCCTCTCTCTCTCCCCCTTCTCTCAGGGCAACAGCTTTTTGATCAGATGCTGGAGCTATAAACATTACCAGCTGGCCTTGTGCTCCACATTAAGCGGTCATTGGAGTTGGGGGCAGAGGCTGCATTTCCAAGAGCAGTAACTCTAAGCTCAGCAGCTGGCATGCAGCACCTACATGTAGCACACATGCAGGAGAACGTCTCCATTTCAGAGACACTTTGAATCCGCTGAAAACAAACTCTCCTCTGACACATTGTATCAAACACACCAGAATAGACAATATGGTTCCTCTTTTTTTACAACTCGGTAGTAACACTTCTGCCATCTGTTTTCTGCAGGAAAAAAATAAGACTCTGCCACAGGTAGCTGAGAGGCTGCAGAGGGAGGGAATAGGCCTGTAATTTGCTATTCATGGACTTTGTGCATTCAGCATTAACGAATGAGCAAGACAAGAGAAGCGGCTGAATATTCCCCTGTTGACCTTTCAAGGCTCAGCTTTTTGTCTTTTCAAGCAGTGTCTCATATTTCAGATTGTGACTTGTTGAAAGTGTTAACTATTCAACATGTAAGTTACTGGAAAGGCCCATGACCTGGTCAAAGGTCATGGGCCAGAGTGTGGGTACAGCAATGTAGACAAGTCAAATCTAAAGGCATTAACAAATAGTTACATTCAGTTGTTGCTCAAGCAGATGGTTATATTCTTGAGGGATAAAATGTTCAATCAATTTCCTTCCTCATAAAAATATTTGCAAAGTTGAATTCCTTTGGATTTTGGAGAAATAATTACATCCTGTTCTTTACTTTGAAAGTCTTTTGTAATATCTCACTCTTGATTTTTTTGTTTGCATATCAAAACCAATAACTGTTATTCAGTCAAATAAAATCTGGACCAACAGAGTCTGGAAGTGATCATGAAATACAATTGTAGTCCAACCCAGAGTTGTTATCACACAGAATATGTCAGCAGAATGGCATTAAGAATTTTGCATTGTATTAAACGAGTGTCCAAAATGAGATTTGTAACAGTATCACTGTGATTGTTAAAAGTACAAAGTGGACATTAGGCTATCATCTAACTATAACACAGCTTGTAAATTGTATTCAAGAGTTGTAAAGCATCAAAGTTCATTAGTGGATTATTAGTCACATGTTTATATCGCATGACCTCCACATGGTCCTTTTAATGTTTATGTTTAAGTTTGACTAGAACTGAAACTAGAACCTGAACTGAGCAGTTTCACAAGCTGGGCAACTAAATCAGATGTCCCTCTGAAAGTTGACTATCACGCTTACAATCAATACAAAACAGCAACTGCTTTACGTCCATAAATGTGCTGGTGATTTTTCTCTCATAATCAGGTTTTGCTCTATAAATGTCAAATGGATAGTTTAATTTCTCCAAGCAAAAACCTCAAGCCATAAGATATTTGGTTTTATAACAATATATCATCATGAAAAGCATGAAAATATTCCTGATAATCTGAATGAGAAATTAATTATTCATTATTTAGAATCAAAGCAATCCTAAAACCTTATACCCAAATCAGTTTTATCAGGTGTTGTTGAAATTGACATTAATAGTCAAAGCAACAGATCTAAAAAAATCTTAAAGTCTATAATCAAAATCCTCCTTTCAGTCAGCAGCCAAAGACTCTCAATTTAAGTATGTAACACTGCATGGAAACTAACCAACACTGTTTGATCTTGAGTCTAATCCTGCTGAGCTGATCCTCCATTATGTGGAGCCTTTGTCTATTTGTCCACTAAAGTTTCAGGTCATCAAGTTGTGCTAGGATGAATCTCTTACCACCCATCTGTTTTCATCTGCCTTTTTCTCACTACTCTGACATAAATACACCACCAGCAGAATCTATTAGTGGATAAGATAACAGTTTAGTTTAACAGTGACTTTAAATGGACAAAAAACTAATTAATAATTATTGGCACATTTGAAAATAAAACGTTATTCTATTGAAAGAAATCTGTAACAATAAATGTATTTTTCCATGAGATATGTTTTTAAAACAAAATGTGCACTAATCTGTGAGTAACCAGCCCTGTGTTTAAAGTTTGTCACATAAAGGTCTCAAGCCCACAAACAAGTCAACACATTGGAGTAAGGTCAAAAGGGTTCAAACCCATAGGTGCTAGGCTCTATCGCAGTTAAAATCTCTTGAGGCATCTGTGACTGAGGTTTACTTATAGCACCACCTGCTGCCTACAATTAAACTCACCCCTCCAAACCTTATTCCATTTAGGCCTATGCCCACCATAATTGGACAGCACAATTCATACCCACTGCAAACCTATAACAAGGCAACTGACAACATGGGAGTTGGATATGTTGGCAAAAAGGCTAAAAACACTGGTGCTAGCAAGGTGACAATGACAGGTTTATTTACTACAGCACCGCCGGGTGGCCATCAGCAAATCATTTTTGGTCATTTTCACTTTAACAAACCATTGGGCAATTCATGGCCAATCACTGAAAACAAGAATACCATAAAATTATAGTCTGCTACAGTTGTATTATGCATAATCTAAATGACTATTCAAGGCACATTACAGCGCGATTTTGCAACCTTCACCCACTCACACACAAATTGAAATATAACATCCATGAGAACACTGTCATACATATCTCAAGGACATTTAAAGGACATTTCAACATACCAGTGTGGGAGAAAGGGATCAAAACTGACCGTGTCTACAAACTGAACCTCCTGCCATGTGTGGTGTAGTGTTATGATAACATAGTCATGTGAATGGTGTGGTTATTATTGGACTCCTTCAGAACAAATGAAAATGTCCTAAAGGTTTAATCTAAAAGAACAATTTAGCATGTTTTAATGTCAGAGAGCTTTTGAATGCGATCTATGTCCATGCACTTGCTTGTGTGTATAGCTCTACAACTGTGTTCAAACACTATTGTGTGTGTGTGTGTGTGTGTACAGTGCATATGCAGTTTTAACGCTTGCCTGCTGAATGGCACATTGTAAAGAAAAGGCTCAGGCATTAAGTGGCCCTATTAACCAACCTGTGACATCACTACTGGACATAGGAACCCTGTTCTCCACATAATGGAACTATTGAAACCACTTCGCCACCATAGCTGTCCATGGCACACCAGAATGTGGCAGTAAAGACATGAGAGAAAACCATCACCTGTTGCAGCTTAGTGCCTGGCCTGAATGTGGAGCCTGTGGGTGTGTTGGGTAGTTACTGGTCCCAGGAGCACATGTAGAGGTCGAGATAGAGATGGGAGGGGGGGGGGGGTAGTTTGTCCTTGACATAGTTGGCAACTAGCCAGGGTGGAAAATATACTGTACCTGACCGGCTGTGTCATACAGTCCCAACAAGTACTGCTTTCCACCAACGTTGACACTCACTGTAAAAGAAATGACAAAGAGCAGCTGAGAGGAAGAAGCAGAGAGGGTGGGATGGGGGTGAAAATGGAAGGAAGAAGAGAGAAGGTGGGTGGGATCTCTCTCTCTCTCTCTCTCTCTCTGCTGTCGAAAAGGCAAACAAGTGGTTTTGATTACAGCAACACATGCAGGCCAAAGCAGTTGGGAAAAGAATGGACATTTTTCAGACATTTTCTCTTTGTATCCTGCGCTTAGAGCCAAAATGGAATCATTAACATACAGCAGTTCACAGCAGTCTTATCATTATTGGTCAATTACGATATGATTAACAGGAGAAGTGTGTTCCTACCTGCATAATGATCAAACACTGTGGGGACATACTCCTCTGGAAAGGCGTCATTGGCATAGCTCATCAGGAGACAGGTTTTTCCCACCGCACCGTCTCCCACCACGACGCATTTCAACATGACAGTGCCGGTTCCGTTTGCCATGATGATCCTGACATGTCCAACACTACCACCGTCATGATCACCATCCTCCGCGGTCGCTGACGCCTCGTTGTCCCGACCTCCTCCACTCCCACATCCCCTTCCTCTTCCTGCTGCTGCTGCTGGGCGGTGATCCTGGCGCGGCGGGCAGGCATCACCAGCTTCGGAGAGCGCGGCGCTCGGAGTCGCGCTGGAACCGCATCTCCCCTCCTGCCCACGGAGCTGCCAGGAATGTGTCCGTGGATGAGTTTCTCTTTTTCGACGGTGTGAGCGAGGCGTTCCCCCGCTCAACGAAGCGGAGTTCGGCTCATATGCCGAAATGCCGGTGCTCCCTCTGAGCGTCGTCTCCGCTCCCCGGTGTGTTCGCCTTCCCACCGCCTGCGAACCAGCTCCCCGCTCACGGTGTTTCCGCCGCTGCCTGACACTACTACTGCTGTGGTGGGTGCGCTTGGTGGAGAGGGGCGGGGCTTAGGTTTGAAAGCAAGGGGCTCCGGATAAAGTACACTCCGTGGTGTGGGTCCAGAAATGACGTCATTTATTTATTTACAAATAAACAATCATATAAAACAATTTATGGAGCATACTGGTGAAATCCACTTGTCTGAAACCCATTCATCAAGAACCGTGGTAAAGTAGAAGTTTGTCGGGGTTTTATAGGGTATTTGTGTGCTGTGTCTGCCGTTAAAACTCAACCTCGGTGTGTGTCTTGACTCTGACTGGTTAGTTTAGGGCAGGTGATGAGTGATGTCAGAGGATAAACAGGAAGTAACTCTCTTGAACTGGGTGTGTTCAGGAAAAAGTATCGTTTAAGACCTGAGTCTCTATTGTACAGAACATTGAACCTGTATGTTTCAATATTAAGGCTCTCATAATGTTGAGAACCTTTCTGAAGCCAGTATGTCCATTCTGAGCCACAGTAAAACACTACCATGGAAGAGGACTCACCTTGATTCAGACACGTATAAACGGCCCATTCTAAGGCAACATTGACACAATCACTTCTTTGTTTTAGATGAGTAGGCACACGTGAGAACATTATAAATATGATATTTTTGCAGCTAAAAGATCCTTAAATCTTAAAGCCCAGTCATGGTGTATTGATTAAACTTTGTGTTGACGTACATCCTGTAGTCTAACATGACACATAAGAATAAACCCCACCTGTTTAGAGTGTTGTAACTTAACCTCAAGCTATATTTGGGGGAATTGGCTTTTCACATGACTTTGTGACTGAAGAGATGAACAGATGATCCATTCTTACTGTGTGTGAGGGGGTGCACACGCATGTGTGTGTGTGTGTGCGTGTGTGTATGTGTGTGTGTGTGTGTGTGTGTGTGTTGGACAAACTGGATATGTGAGATTGGCGCTCCAGATGGGGAAGCCACAGGAGGAGGGAGGTATGTGTTGATGAAAGAGGGGAGAGAAGGGTGACCTCTGTATAGCCATGGGCCAGGCGTGGGCTGTCTCCTCGAATTAGCACACACATAACCATCTTAATAAAGCATGTCTCTCTGCAAACACTCGGGGAGCAAGCCTGCACATGCCACACGTGGCTATCATTTTTCTCCCCACTGTAATCACTCCACTCTCAAGGCCAAATGTTCCTAAAGTACGAGTCATGAACTCTGGAACGCTCCCGGAGCCAGCCAAGAAATAACTGATGTAATAAGGATATGGGGTAAATTCAACCTGGCGTTAGTCAGCTTCATGATACAAGTCTGTTCAGAGGCTGTTTTTGTTTTCTTTCTCTTTTTTGAATACACAGTTTGTAGGATTTAGTCACATCTAATGTTCGAGCTGCACCTATATACCTCTGACCTTACCCTTCTCTTCCATACATAATTGATAAAATAATTGATTAAATGATAATAATCAAGAATCATAGTTTTTAATTACATTTCTGCAAGTAGAAAAGAAAATAAGTTTGCTTAGTGCATCTCCAGTGTAAGTGTTTTTACCACACTTATTGCCAGATAATTCTTTGTAAAACTAACAAGCAAAAGCAAAATCATAAAAAATATATACTGAAGACATCAAATTGATCTTCCTGTCTTTTTGCTTCTCCCTCGGTGTCTTCTTCTCTCTGTGTGCCCCATGCACAAAATCACATGGATTTCAGGGTTGATGGTCCCTAAATGTCTGTGCACTGTCCAATCAGCTGCAGGGGGTGGAGTCGAGGATTCTCATGCTATCGTCACATTTGACAGCCGCTGCAGCACCTCACGTGACCAAACAACAATTACCTCATACATGTAGCACTCCTGCTGAAGGTGTTGCACTGAGAGACAGGCTCCCTATGCAGGGCAGGGCAGGAGTGCAGCAATGGGTGGGCGGTGAGATGGGGGACTTCAAACACATTTGGCAATACTTGGCCTTCTGAGATTTCCTCCTATGATGTACTTGTAACCACAGTGATGTCACTCCATTATTAATCATAAGGTGTGTGAGATATAAGCTCCATTGAGTGACCATGGAAAACAGCTCCAAGTCTGCCAAATATAGATCTATCAAATCACATCTTGTAATAGAACCACTCTACTGTTTTCTGATCAATCTAATTAAGCATGGTATTTCAGTGTATGACTTCTGTGTGCACTCATGCAACCCATCGTGCAGACCTATACAGCTTCATTTTCAATGGTAGATTTGAATCTCTGTGTTTGTCTGTTCATTGGAGATATGTTGCTGCTACTCAGATTCCAATCCCTAGTTAGAAAAGAGAAGACAAATACCTTGCTGTCAGAATTAGTTTAGTTTTTGTTTATTATCGGGATTTGTCTGCATCTTTGTCAGTTACTACTTCCTTTGTCTCGTGTAGATACAAGTGTTCATACCAAAGGAAATTAATGACACACCTTGAACAGAAGTAGTTTGAACTCACTAGATAAAATCTCCAAACCCATAACACAAAACACCATCTAACCACAGAACATCATGGCTGAACTATTAGCCCATGGCTCTCTAAAATATTCGATTGGAAAAAAGACATTGGTGGCCAGGAGGGGGCCTGATCTGAAGGCTTTATAGTGTGTAGGAATTAATGAAACGTATTAGTTTTGATTGAATGCTGTTTAGCTTTAGCTGTTAGCTGTTAGCTTGCTGATATTAAATGTCAACCCTTGACCCTAACCCTAACCCTTGATTGGCTGTCAGTCTGCTACAGTCCGGGGCGACCAGCTGCGGACTGACAGCCGATCAGATTGCAGCATAGTGAGTTGTAATGAAAGTTCAGATGATGACGTCAGCAGGTGTGATGAGGACCCATCAGGTATAAGCAGCAGTGATCAGATGAGTCACGTGACTTCAGTCAGCTGATGACGTAGATCATATAAAGCTACGCCCCCACTGCCTCGCCCTCCCTCTCTCTCTCCTGCTCGGTACGTGCAGGTGTTGTCTCCTGCGGGACCAGAGACCACTCTGGGCCGCCTGCTCTGAGCCAGACGGGTCCAGGTCTCGGACGGGTCCGGGTCTCCCGGTTGAGACAGACCTCGAGTTTATTTCCACGTTTCTGCTCCTTCATCATCTCTGCTCGTTTTGGAGGGGAAGCCGAGCTGAAAGTGCCTCTTTCCATTTTCAGTGGGTGAACAAAGGCGGGATCGCGGGGGCCTAACGTCAAATCAGCTGTGAGTCTGCATCTGTGCATGTGAGAATATGGGGGCTGACAGACTCTCTTTACACCCAATGTTCATCACTGGCAGGGAAACTTACATTAGTGGAGTCGCTCTGTATAAACGGTGGAAATATATACTTTGTGAGTTAATCGATACCTAATCCTTCACTGGACTCTGTAGGTCCTCTGCTGGATCATCTCCAGGGCTGTGTGTAAATCCACAGACAGCAGCCCATGAGGGAGGAGGGAGGGGGGGAGGAGAGAGAGAGAGAGAGAGAGAGAGAGAGAGAGAGAGAGAGAGAGAGAGAGAGAGAGAGAGAGAGAGA
>JAFBJT010024174.1:0-18843 GCA_016785325.1 Chascanopsetta lugubris | reverse complement strand
CTGTCGAGTGAACCCAGACGTTGGATGCAACTTTTTATAATCATCTGAAGTTCCTATTTTACACCAGATTAAAAACACCACTTTCCACTACATGTAAATTGTACAGTATTTGTCACAGGACTCAATGAACCCCCTTGGGCCCTGAAATTGGATACTTTGTTATTTCTATGAATTATTATTACTTTGAAATAGAGCTACTATTATTTACATTGTCATTGCTTTACATGTGATGTAAATGTTATTTTAAAGCTTTAGTGTGCAGGAAATTGTGGCATTTAGTTGTTATATATTCTCATGCTCAAAGTAACCTTTTCTGGAATTTGACAGATGCAGTTCTGACATTTGACTCAGAGATATAAGTTAAGCTTATGTCAAACCTTTAAGTAGATCTGCCCTTTAACAAATAGAACTTGTAAGTCCATCATTTGTATGTGTGTCTTATGTCAATAAGATTAAATGAAGTTTGGCTTTTAAAGCGGACCTGCTTTCAATAACGGTAAAGGACTTGCTGTTGGTTAATGACAAATTTAATGTCTTCCTTAACAAAAGCAGCAATATTTTCACTAAAGTCTTACACACTGGAAAGAAAACAGCAAACTTATAATATATTTAAAGCCCTATCATGTGTGCCAGCAACATGTCATTCACATCTCAGATACGCGATGCTTGGACAAGTGCAAATGCAAACTTTAAACAAAACTAACAGTGGATCTCATCTCAGGGGGAATGGAGAAGGTGAAGCAAGATGCCTTCGACAGCGCCAGACTTCAAGTGATCAAAGATGGCTACGAGAGAGCCTTTGAATGCATCAATCAGGGCCTGACAGCAGACGAGGCCGGAGACAAGGCTCAGGCCCTGGAGCTTTACAAGCGTGGGCGCCAGCACCTCCTCAGGGCGATCAGCGTGCCTTCGCGGGGAGAGGAGTGCGTGGGCAGCTCCTGGGAATCAGCCAGGCAGATGCAGCAGAAGATGCAAGAGACACTGAACAACATCACCACTCGTCTGGCCATTCTGGAGACCAGCTCTGAACTTCCATCTGCACCTCTGCTGAGCACGCTCACGGCGCCGGGCCCCACCGCTGCAGGCCTCTCTGCAGAATCTCTCTATCCAAACCTCCCGACCAAGGAGAAGCCAGAGAGGCCAGCTCCACCAAATGTGCTCTCTGCCAACGGTCAGGTAGCAGGGGCTGCGGGCGGCATCCTTGCGTGCAATGGTGCGGGTGCCCCTCTTTCAACCACCAAACAGCCTATGATGCCCGCCGAACTGCCACCAGCGTACTCCCCCCAGGCAGCCGACGGCCACCTTTCCATCTCTTATGGAACCGAAGAAGGGGAGATGTCGTTGGTTGGGGATGAGTTCTACAGTCGCACATCCAACACTACACCGTCCCCTTCGAGTATGGGCGAAGAGGGAGAGGAGCTGCTGTACATCCCTCGAGGTGTGCAGATTTTTTTTGTCACACCCGAAGGTCAAGTGAGTGCCCCGTCATATCCTGGTTTCCTGCGGCTGGTTAGATTTACGAGTGATCACTCTGACAGCATGCCCAATCGACCACCTGCATTTCTACAGGTAAGAGAAAAGCAATATTTTTCCATCTGTGTGTCAGAATGCTATAATGCTTTTCACCCGTACAGCCCTTGCAGACCTGGCCAGTTCACATCGATCCAGTGACACAACTGAAATGTCATCACTGCACAGTCACTGGTTTTGATTCTTTGTGCCCTTTCACATGATTTTGTAAGATGTCTGCTCAGCTCATTGAGTTCCTATTGACTGGGAGTCAACAGCGGTCTGATAGAGTTTTGTTAATGATCCCCATCCCTTGCCCTATGGACATAATCATGTGAGTGACTCAGTGATCTAATCGCATTTGGTTTTAAGCATGTGATGTCATCCTCCTGGGACATCCCTGACCACTGTTACATGATTTTCAAAAATTGGACAAAGGGTTAAGATCTAAGTAGCTAATATTAGTCAAGTTTTTCTATTTCTCATTTTAATTTCGTGCAAATTTGTTATGATGTCATGGTCATCAAACGTTTTGCATGTTGTTGGTTTGTGATTTGAGTTTTAGGACTGTAGCTAAGTCTGCATGACAGTGTTTTACTTTTAAAACACATCCCTGATGTTGCGTTTATGACTCCCATCCTCTCTAGTCTGGAAGAATGGAAAAGTTGGGAAAAGCAGCTATTCCTGTTTTTATTTACAAACCCTGTGGCTATTGAGATTATCACCAATATTTACAAAAGCACTTGTGTGGACAAACATATGTAGATGTAACAAGTGTCTCCAAAAACATACGTGGACTACATCACCTGACATTTTCTAGAGCCAAAGTCATGTTTACATTACTCGGATTCACCATTTACACAGTTTGACCTCGTTATTTAGTCTAAAGGCACAGAAAAATCAGCCCACTCATACGTCTCCTGTTACTTTGTCCTCAGTCAGTGCACTTAGGTTGATAAGATTAAAGATTACATAAAGCCATTTAAACATGTTGGTACACTTATTCCACAAGGGGGTGAGATCAATTGTTTGAGCATTGTTGCGCTGTCTCTTGTAAAGTATTTTCCCGCTGTTCGATAAACAAGCCAACTCACCGATAGCAGTGGGTCATGAGAATGTAATTAGACTCTTTCCTAGGGAATTTCCCAGGTGCCGTTGCCAGCGGGTGACATCAGTGACTCACACATAAGTGATAGTAATTCTCTAAATCCCTCTTACACGTCATGCCCTGTAATTCTGTTAGACATGCAGCAGTCAGAGGGAGACGGTGTCCTCTGGTTTGTCTTTTAGACGGTTCATGGTGTCTGGCCAATCACAATCTCCCTCATGAAAACCCAGAGCTAAAATGTCTTTCCACATCCTTCTCCTCTTAAATTTGACTTCCATTGAAAATCCAAAGTCACTGCATTTAGGACAAGAGATGACAATCAAAACTCATTCTTTTGTGCGTGTCATACGTTTGTCAATTCCATTCTAAGAGCATCCAACGTATGTTATTTGTACTTAACTTTCCCATGCTTCCTTGCAGGTGTGTGACTGGCTGTACCCACTCATGGCAATGGAGTCTCCGGCTTTGCTGTGCAACACTGGCGTGTTTATGTTTCCGGACATGATGGCACCTGCTCCAGGTTACTATGTGGGGGTGGTTTTGTCGTCTGAGCTGCCTCCTTCAGACAGGGAACTGTTCAAGGACCTGTTGTCGCAGATGACTGACCTCAGGGTTCAGGTCAGTTGCAACTGTTCAGATAGATGGACAATAAAAGCACATGTTAAACACAGCCAAGTCACATGCTTGGGATTGTTTTCCTTACCACCCTAATGCTCAAACAAATCGTTCTCTGAAATACATTTGAAACTGCTGAAGAGTTGTTACACAATGCCTTTTTCAAATCCTCTTGTGCCAGCGGAGTGCACAGAGCTATTTTTAGCAAAGGAGACTGTAAGTTGGAGAACGCGGCAGGTATTGGTAGTCTGGGGCTTCAGAAGGCAGTTGCATCTCTTTTTTTTTATCTGCTCTTTAAAGGTTGAAAGATGCTTAATTGAATTTATTATTTGATACTTTACCAATACCCATTATTTATATAGTGGTTCACACAAAAAGTCACAATCATCCATTCTCACATACATTTACAACTCTTCAGTCTTATTCTTACATAATATAAAACAACTTGTGATTCAGGTGAAATAATTTCCATTTCTCTTGGCAGAAATTAAGTATGAGATGATTCTTCAGATAATGATTATATAGCCTTTATTAGTGTAGGGCTGAGGGTGAGGGGTATTCAGCTACAAAATGAAATATCACCACTAGATGTCATTAATTCTTACATCTACTAATGTTGACTGTACAGGCTTTTCATGAAGATAAATAGAATTGCTCATCTAGATGGGTTTGTCTTTGATTTGTCACATGTTCCAATATTTAGTGTTCTCTTGCCTTGAAAGTGCAAGATGGTGTCAGCTCATGAGTCACCTGCTGTTTTGTCATTCTCAGCCACTCTTCACTTTTTGCTAACTCAGTCATAACAATTTTGCAAGATCAGACGACACTGTAAACAGTTTCTCTTTTCCTCCCATTACAGAGATTGTAGCTGTTGCTTATGTGACACTTTGAGGCTTCAAACTTCAAAATTTCCTGACATGACACACTAGCTCCTAACTGTTTACTTCTTAGCTGGCACACTTCCTCACGTTCCTCCTGCCTCAGCATTGTGGGGATTTTGAAACAGGCAGGTGAGCAGCATTAATCAGTCATAATGCTCTTATGTGCAGCAGCCGGAACAACCTCTGCACGATAGCTGAAAGACAAGTGCCAGTTCAGCCAGGATGAAGATGGAGAAGCTAGCGCAGATCGATATTAAATTAGGTCGCCTCTGATTCATGCCGTCGGGCGATTCATCCGCATTGATGGATGTCGTTCCCTTTCAGCACGTAGGCACTTTTGTTTTCATTTTTGGGTCAAGAAGAGGATTTAACATTTTTAGCGCAGAGGGTGGTTGCTTGTCTAATTGCACGGATTCTAATAAGCGGGGCTAACAAATAGTCTATTGTAGCACATTAGAATGAGAGGCGCTATTGTGTAAATCGCTGAGAGGGGAGCATCTGAACAGAGATGTGTACAGCTTGCGACAACACAGTGGCCGACACGTCGCCCAAAAATTAGGCCTGTCCAGCTAACTGGAATTTCTTTTCAACTTACGTTGTTGCTCTACTGAATAGCAAACCCATGTGTCTGTATAATCAGGCTCCAGATGAAGCTGCCGACACCATCAACCTCAGCCAGAAAGTGTCCATAGCCACACCTGAAGAGCCTGCTCCAGCACCGGAGACAGAGGAGGAAAAAACTCTGCCCGAGTGGAGTGAGAAAGTGGCTAATGGGATCCTGACAGGTGAGGTCGCATCTTGTTTTCAAATTGGATCGTTGATTTACTTTAGATTGTTTATAATTCATTTGTGTGATCTCCGTTGTGTTTTCAGGTGCATCCTGGTTAAGCTGGGGTCTGGTGAAAGGAGCCGAGTTTACAGGCAAGGCCATCCACAAAGGGGCGTCTAAACTCAGGGAGCACATCACTCCAGAGGACAAACCCACCAATGTCAGCCCCACGGTCACCAAAGGGCTCCACGTGGCCAAGCAGGCCACGGGCGGAGCTGTCAAAGTCAGCCAGTTTCTAGGTAAGGAAGTCATCTTCGGTCAGCAGGTGTGTACCGACCTTGTGTGGATGTTTGGCAGCAAACGCCAATCAAGTAAATGCTGTGTTGCCGCAGTGGACGGGGTGTGTGCTGTGGCCGGCTGTGTGGGTCGGGAATTGGCCCCACATGTGAAGAAACACGGAGAGAAGCTGATCCCAGAGTCCATGAAGAAAGACAAGGCCGGTCGTTCCAACATTGATGGAGCGATGGTGGTGGCTGCAAGTGGAGTCCAAGGTATAATGGGTTTATCTTCTCTTTCCAAGAGTTCCACGAGTAAATCAAAAGTTCAGGTGAGGGATGAAGTCTGACTTGAGCCTGCAGAGGGGTATTATGTTGTTTTCATCAAGTTTGGCTATGAGTTTTTATCAATTTATTTTCTCATTCAACACTGACTTACTTGACTTTCGTCATTGAGTTTTCTATCCAGCAAATGTTTGAATCCATGTTTTGGAAACGTTATTAATGTGACCGCAAAACTTGCAGTTGATTCCACAGACCTCCCCCTGTATTCTCAAATTAACCACCTGAGCTATTCAAGCTTTTAATTGCGGGCTTTGTGGGAAAAGTTGTGGAAAATGATCAGTGGCGGCGACTCAAACATTTCAGAGCGATTCCAGAACGCCGCAGGTTGAAAGCAGTTTCGGAGACTTGACATCATTTACGTTTGTGCATTTTCTCAGGATTCGCGACCATGTGGACGGGTTTGGAAGTTGCAGCAAAGAACATTACTGTAAGTGTTGCTTCGGAGACGGTGACCACTGTGAAGCACAAGTAAGTAAACCCTTGAGTTTTCCTTCTCTCCGGTTGTGCCCCCGTCACTGTCCTGAATAAACACCTGTTCAGATGTTTTTGTTTAACACTGCTCCCAAGAGTCAAGCAAAGCCAAACACGCACTCACTCATATTTGTCTTCAATTTGCTTCGCAGATTTAGGGGCCTACAAAACGTCTTTGACACACCCAATGAGCAGGAGTGTATTTTCTCCTAATTCTGCAAATTCTTGACACCTCTATCCACAAGCATGGCGCATGTTTCTGTTATTTGGTTCCTTTTGTAATTCAGCTTCTGCGCTCAATCGACACCCACAGCCGCCTCCCTGTGTGGCAATTCACACAATGTCGCTGCTTTCACTGATTTCCTCACCGTTTCTTGAATGGAAATATCACATCGCTCCTGCCTGACTTTGAAACCTCCGCACATTGTTTGAATTGGTGCCACGTCTTTCAATAATGAGCCGCCTGTTCAATATGGACATAATATTTGTATAAGTTTGGGCAATAATATAAAAACACCAGATTTATATGCTATTGATTCCATGTGAACAAATGCCTACCTTGAAGTATGATTAAAGGTCCAAGGTGTAAGGGTTAAAGATAACATATTTACAAAGTCACAAATTAAATATGAAAAGAACATTGCTGTGTCTATGAATGTGTCACTGTTGTTCATCTTACCTCAAAAGCCCTTTGTGTTTAAATCAGGAGCAGGTCCTCCCTACAGAGGATGCCATGTTGGACCAGGATGTTTATACATTAGCCTAGAATGGACAAACTTAACAACATTTGAGTTTCAGTGACAACAATAATGATAAGTCAGGTTAGGTTCTTGTACTCTCTTTAAAGTTGAATGGTGAGGTGAAGGGTATGCAACTTGTCCACTCGGTGTCACTAAATCCTACTCCCTGTAATTCACATTGCCCAACCATACATTTCTAAACCACTGTGAATGAACGATTGTAATTCAGTCAGACATTTACGACTTTATGATCGTGCACATGCATGGGTGAAATCCTTATCAGCATGATTTCTCAACAATCCTCCCATACAGAAAATAATTCTCGCCCCCCCCCCACCCCTCCCAACCCTCTGTTCTCCTGCCTCTCGCTTTGACCTCTCACTCAATCCGACTTCTGATGAAGGTACGGGGCGGCCGCAGGACAAGCCACCGACCACGCTGTCAACTCTGCCATTAACGTGGGCCTCACTGCCTTCAACATCGACAACCTGGGCATCAAAGCTGTGGTGAAAAAGACCGGCAAACAGACGGCGAAGGCCATTTTGGAAGACTACAAGCTTCAAGAGAGCGAGAAGCAGCTGGATAAAGTGGACAAATAGCCAACAGTGCCCTCTTCTGTTCCCACAGCAACGCCTTAAAACACCTTTATTCTTCTATCATATATATATACACACAGTATATATTTAATATTAAAGGTTTAAAAAAAACATTAATACCATTATATTCATATCCTGTTTATCCGAGTATGCTCTCATGCACTTTATTTTCATGAAAAATAAGTCGGATGGACCTAAACACAGAGAAATAATATTATATGACCCAAGTAATTATATAACCAAATAAAAACAATAATACATGTGTATATATATATATATATATATATATACACATATATGTATATATATATACACGTGTTTTGAAACACAACATCCAGGTAACAGTTAGACTCTGCCATTTCTACTAAGAACGTCATGAATGTTTTTTTTTGTGCAGACACTGGAATCTTGTGTGTTTGTGTGTGTGTGTGCGTGTGTTGGTAGGGTAAGTGCAATTTATATAAAGACATATATGAAGGATATCATCTACGTGTTAGTAATTTAATATATGATCATTCCAACAAAATGTTTTTATCTGAAGTAACCACCTCTGCTGGACCTCTACAAACAGAATATAACCATATGTGAAATGAAAGATTTTGTGAAACTGACAGTCAAACTTCTCTCATCTAATAATGTTGCTCTTTGATGTGTAGCAGGAGTGTTCGCTGTCTAATACTGTTCAAGCTGATGTGCTCTAACCTCAGGCTGCCGTGCTGTCTAGTACATTTCAGTTTATCACTATCCTCATTTTCAGAATGTCAGTGTTTGTTGTATTTCATAATAAGATCAATTTCTATATTTTGCTGTCTCAGCTAAATATTTACCTAACCCTGAATGTTCCAGCGTGACATTGACCGTGTTTCCACACCAGATAGAGACGGGTCGTTTTGGAGTGAGATGATCTCGTGTGTCTTATTTCAAACTCCAGCTTTAATCCCGCTGCAGGTGTTTGTAATTCTCAGATGGGTCTTTTAGCTTTAATTTGGAAAGTTCTTTACAACCTGACAAACTGAACACTGTGTTGAACTAACTGAAATAATAAAACATTTTCAAAACACAAGACAGTCAGCATTTCTAACTTCTTTCGGAGCCCGTTGCCTATTTGAATAGGAAGTAACAGCATGGATTTGAGCATCATCAAATTTACATCTTTACACTGCTAATGCTGCCACCTAGTGGCCGTATGTCTTCAAAACAGATCATCACTTTGTATTTGGTCAAATTTAAAGATGCAGAGACTAAACTATAGATGAAACTGTCGTCATCTCTATTTGAAAGTGAACATTAATTAACTTTGTTGATGTTTTTATGACTTGTTACATGACTGTTAAATCACCTGATGGTGAGGAATATTCAGCTGCAACATGCTGCATCAGCCCTAGATGTCACAATATCCCACCCATTGTGCCTATGACCTACATGCTACCAGTCAACCGGGATCTGCGGCTCTGACAGTAACAACTCTGAAATGAAACCTTGGCTGATAAATATTCCAGTTGAGTTGGACTTTCTCAAAATGGACCGGTGGGTACAACTGTGAACATCCAAAACATGTTTACTGCACATGACGTCGCCATCATTTAAAAGCTGTGCGTCACTTAATGTGACGTAATCTATTGAATTGTGCGAAACCCATCAGCCACAGAAGAATCAATCAGAGAAAAAGTATGTTCTGGGTCCACATCAGTTCAGACGGGACGTTACACAACACTTGGCTCAAAGACACAGGCAGCACCATCTGAGGTGAAGAGCAGCTCAGCGCCGCTGATGTGAACACATGAATTGTTTGGTCTATCAAGTTAGAGTCATTGATCCTGTCACACTGGCAGCATTTGTCCCGAGGGAGCAGCTGATTGGTCCAACAGTATTGGAGGAACGTGGACTGTGGTCAGGCCCTGGTGCTGTGGGAGGCATTTCATCCACTGATGGGTGAGAGTTAAAGGTGCAGTGTGTGAGTTTTTGGTGACATGACATGAAGTTGCATGTTGTTTCCGTCACCTCGTCCTCACCCTCCTGAACATGCAGGAGGATCTGTGGTGGACTTCAGTTGGCATTGAAACTCAGAGGATGTTTAGTTTATGTCCACTCTGGGCTACTGTAAAAACATGGCAGCCCCCATAGAGAGGACCTGCTCCTACAATGTAAATATGTACGTTGAAGGCATCTTTTTAGGGTAATGTAAAAAGCAGTGCATACATTTAAGTGATGATACAATTGTAAAAATGTCTCTATGAAATTGTTTTGTAATTATATTTCTACCGATGAAAGTGACACAAATTGACTGAAATCTTACACACTGCACCTTTACGAGTGAAGAATGACTGTATTCGTGGTTTCTTTAGACCGTTGTCAGAATATCCTGTAAAATTGTAAACCTTTATATAAGATAATAATCAAGGGAACGTACATACGCTAATATTCAAGGAACGGGCGGGTTGGAGGCCTGCTGCGTTTGGTCTTAACTAAGTAAAGGTGCTGTGTGCCATTTTTGTCACTTCTAAAACTATTTCAAAACAATTACAAACTGACATTTTTATAATGACCGAAATATGTTTTTGTTCCCATTTCTCTTTAAGGCACAGTGTGTAAGATTTGGTGACCTCCAGAGGTTAAGTTGCATGCTGTATCCAACACCTCACCATCACCAATCCCTTCTTAGCCTACAGGAGAACCAATGGTAGACTTCAGTTGTCATTAAAGCTCGAAAGATGTTTAGTATGTCCACTCTGGGTTTCTGTAAAAAACATGGCCGCCCCCGTAGAGAGGACCAGCTCCTCATGTAAATATACATTAATGGGCTCTTTTAAGGGTTATGGAAGAAAATAATAATAACTTGGGTGATTCTATGTGATTGAATGTAATAGTTTTGTAATATTGTTGTGACAAAAATGAGCAAAATCTTATACACTGCACCTTTAAAGTAAACTATTACATGAAGCGTCTTAACTGAACGATTAATTACCACAGAAAAACATACAAACAAAATGAAACCACACTTTCCACCAGAACGTCCAATAAGGGGAATATATAGTTTTATAGTTTTATATATAGTTTAGTGACGGGATTAAATAGTTCATTGACAAATGCAGAGGTTGTCTCGGCGGACAGACCTGGCTGCAATAAATAGCGCTAAATTCAAGAAACACAGTTGGAAATGAATCCCGGACTGATCCCACCCAAAGTAAAGTCTTAGTCCAAACAAACGTTCTGGAAATAGTCCATGAAAAGAAAACGATTCATAAACAAGCAAGCAGCACTACCACGCACGACGACACCGCCACCAAACCTTGCTCCTGGGATCATGTCCTCGCGCTCCACTCATATTAATCCAGGGGGGAAATATAATCCACATGGAGAGTAAAAAAATAATCCAAGGCAAAATAGGTTTCAATAATCCACAAGTGACTCGGTGGTGTCTCTCTTACCTCCTCCTCGTGCTCCGGCCGGCAACGGAAATCAGTTTTTTTTCCCCACTTCCTTTCCTACTATTTATAACTTTACCCCTCCAATAAATAATAATTCACCAAATTATTTGAGCTACACCCCCTTGTATCAAAAACATTAGCTCTCTGACGAATATAATAAGGTCTGATGGCAGGAATAAATAATGATAATAACAATAATAATAATAATAATAATAATAATAATAATAACACAAACATGACATGGTTCTGTTACTTCCCTGGTGAGCCTGACAACATCAACACAGGAAACTGCTGATTGGAGAAAATGACCCCACAACGTCATCAGATCACATTCTGAAACATGTGAAAATAGCACCATGTTTCTCAACCTCCTCTGTATTTTTCAGGAGAACCTTCCAGACGTTTGACGTCAGGTAAATCATGGCCTCAGAGGCCCGTTGGCCAGGGTCCAACAGTAAAGTGATTGTTTCCATCCCAAAAATGCTGACTGCCATAAAAGTTGGAATGTGTCCTATAAGACCCCTGCTCGATCAATCCTGAATAATTATGTAGCTAGAGTATGTTAGCCTGCAGCGGATATTCACAAAATGCACGGAGAGACTTAGGTGAGCTTCTTAACATCTATACTGAACTATACTAACGATTATTGATTAAATGAGCCAATAACAGTATACTTCTAAAATGTATCTCAATATATGTGCGATGCACAGTGATGCAATATGGAAGAAAAATAACTGTATATTTCCATGTACTTCCTCTTACTTGATTAAATCACACCTGCGGTGACAGGTGCTATTCAGCTAGGTGGCAGTAGAGAAACAAAAGAAAATCGAAGACAGAGGCGAAGAGGTGCTCTTCCTTTGGGGCTGCAAGTCATGGCACATTTTTTTGAAAATCTGTTGAGCTCAGCTGTACATTATTTTCTGATTAAGTGTATAACAAGAAACCTAAAATATGTATTTACTTATTTTCGGCAGTTCATCTGAAAATCACCTCGCAGCCGAAGACACAGGAACTACATGTGTTACAGAAACAGTGAATCTGTGTGTATTTAAGCATGACTGTCTCATTTTTTTTTTTAAGTTGCCAAACTGTTTTAATAATCAACTAATATTCATCAATATTGATTAGTTGTTGAAATTTGACCCAAAATGTCCATTCTGGCCTTCTATTCAAAAGGTGGTGATGCAACATGGCAGCCTCCACAAAGAGGCCTCGTACTCCTGTTAGCACCCAGCAATCACTAATGTGTACTGAAAACAACTATTCACAGACTGGGGTGATTGTACACACATTAAAACATCTCTGAGATTATTGTTCCTTTATATTTCCTTTCTGCCAACACACACTCAAATCGTACACACTGCACCTTTAATCCACCCATCTGTGGTCGTGTGCTAATGTCCACATCCTGATTATTTCCTGTTTTTTTTTAATTATTCATGCAATAAGTAGCGCACGTGAACGCCCATCGCCGCGTGAACACGCGTTGTGGGGTTTTCCACGAGCTGCTGCTGCTGCTGCTGCTGCTGCGCGCTCCGGTCGTGGCGTGCACGCGCAGCGCTGACACCCAACCGGTCCGGTGTAAATCACTGCAATGGCAGAGGAGCAGTGCAGGGTGGAGAACACCGGCTACAGCCCTGCCTCCTCCTACTCCCCCTCCTCCTCCTCCTCCTCTCCTCCCCGCATGTGAGCACACACACACACACATACACTCTCTCACACACACGCACACACACACCAGCAGCAGCAGCAGCAGCACTATCACAGGGGCAACAAAGGGACGCATGGTTCATCCAACAATCCAGCAAATGATCCACATGATCCTCTGAGACAAGTTGCACCTGCAGACACACGTTTGATCTTATCTGACCTCACCTCAAAGGTAAGAAAAAATGTGTTATTTACCATAACCCTGCTTTATTATGTTGTTATTATTCATCTAGTACGTGTTATGTTTATGTATTTTCTCCATAAATAGCTGTGCACTGGTGATATCATGTGCTACTCAGTGCAAATCCTACAAATGCATGTGATGTGAATGGATGCAAAGGTACAAGTGTGGTACATCAGCGTGGAATGGGTGTGACATGTTACTTCCTAACGTGCTCAGCAGCAGCAGCAGCAGCAGCAGCAGCAGCAGCAGCAGCAGCAGCAGCAGCAGCAGCAGCAGTAGTCTGAATGAGGGATGTGAGAGAAATAGCCCTAATGTGTTTTTGTATGTCCATGTTAAAGGTGCAGTGTGCATGGTGTAATGATATCTCATGCTGTCGCCGAATATGCCTCATCTCACATTTCCCTTCCACGCATGTTGGAGCATGGCTGCCATCAGTTATCATTAAAGCTCAGGTGTTTGGATTGTCCATTCTGGCCCACCGTAAAAATTTAAAAAACATGAACCTACCCTCAAGGGTCATTTTACAATAATAGAACAGTTTGTACATTGAGATTATACATGCATTAAAAAACACAATTATATATTCAATTTATGCTATGGGAAGATGATGATTTCACCTAAATGTTACATGCTGTCCCTATACTGTCCCTTAAAGGTGCAGTGTGTGATATTTTGGCAATTTTTAAAAAGATATTACAAAACAATTACATACTGACATTTTGGTGAATCTTTAAGCATCTGAATGTTAAATATTCCCCCATTATCCTTAAATGAGCCCATTATTGCATATCTATATGAGGAGGGGGTCCACTCTATGGAGGCCGCCATGTTTTTACAGCAGTAAAAGTGGACGCACTAAACCTTTTTTGAGCTTGAATGACAACTGAAGTCTACCATAGGTTCTCCTGCACGCTCAGAAGGGTGAGGTGATGGATACAACCTGCGACGTCACCCCTAGAGGGCGCCAAATCTCACACACTGTACACCTTTAAGGGATCGGTCACTCAAAATATTTGTGTGCTATTCCGTAGGTGTACTAGTACGGCACAGCCATGGAACTGGAGCACTTTGATGAGCGGGACAAGGCTCTGCGATACACCCGCAGGGGCTCCAGGGGGAACGGGCTCCCCAGTCCCACTCACAGTGCTCACTGCAGCCTCTACAGAACCAGGACACTGCAGGCGCTCAGCTCCGAGAAGAAGGCCAAGAAGATCCGCTTCTACCGCAACGGGGACCGCTACTTCAAAGGGATTGTTTATGCCATCTCTCAGGAGAGGTTCCGCTCCCTGGAAGCCCTGCTGGCCGACCTCACGCGGGCTCTGTCGGATAACGTCAACCTGCCCCAAGGGGTGCGGACCATATACTCCGTGGATGGGTTGACCAAGATCACCAGTATGGACCAGCTGGTGGAAGGTGAGTGGTGACCCGCCGTCCGCTGCTTTAAAAAGGTACAGTGTGTGAGTAGTTGGGGATCTATGACCAGTACAATTACCTGTACAATCATAGGAAACAAAGGATTCTGTGCGGGTTCTCTTACCTTAGAGAACTTCATCATCATCAGAGGGGGGCGGGAGTTGCTCAGTGGTTAGAGCAGTCGCCACTGGAAGCAAAAGTCACTGGTTTGAATCCCACTAGGCCCTGACACTGATACCCCCAATGGCCCTGACTGGTAGAAATACCCCGTGACCCAGACGACTGGATAAGCGGTTGTAGATGACATGACACACAGTATCAGAGTGGGTCCACCTACATGGAAACAGCCATGTCTCCACATTAGCCTACGATGGGCAAACCAGTCCTTTTTGCCTTTTTTTTTTTTTTTACAATCAGTTATCTAATGGCCATGACAGATTCTCCAGAACACTGTCGGCTCTACTTTGTACCTTCCCTGCCAGTTACCACTGAATCCTACGCACTTGACCTTTAATCTTCAACGCGCGCCTCTTTGTCTGTATGTCCGGTCTCTCTGCAGGAGAGAGTTACGTCTGCGCGTCCATCGAGCCCTTCAAGAAGCTGGAATACACAAAGAATGTCAACCCCAACTGGGCGGTTAGCGCTCGGACTGGTGCGTCCGGCCGCGATCCCTCGTCCCTGGGCAGCGCCAAGGCCGTGTTCCCTGACAACAGAGAGGGCAAGGACTTCATCAGGCCCAAACTGGTGACCATCATCCGCAGCGGAGTGAAGCCCCGCAAGGCCGTGCGGATCCTGCTGAACAAGAAGACGGCGCACTCCTTCGAGCAAGTCATGACCGACGTCACGGACGCCATCAAGCTGGACTCCGGGGTCGTCAAGAGGCTGTTCACCGTGGACGGGAAGATGGTAGGTGTTTGTGGTCCTCACGGCTTCTTTTTCTGATTTCCAACGAGAACAACAGTCCAACTGAGGCACATGTTCAAAATAGACGTTACCGCTTGTATCCATAACATGCTGAAGGTTGTCGATCATGCATGTGCACAGTTATAAAGTCTTACCATTCTATCGGAATTGCCAACGTTCATCCACATCGGTTAAGAGATGCTAGGATGCAGTAGTATGTAGTGACATCAAGTGGTGAAGTTACACGTTGCAGTTGACTACAAACATGCAGGAGAACCTATGGAAGCCATTAAACTCAAATGGAGCTTAGTTTGTCCACTCTAGCCTACTGTAAAGACTTGGTGCACTCCTTATGTAAACATAATGGGATCAGTCAATGGTAATGGAAACAACAATTGGCTGATTCAAGCAGTTTATCCTTCAATTATGGGATATATAATCTTAATTTTGCAAAGCTATTTTGACATCTGTCAGTTATCGTTCATGTGCGTGCGTGTTTCAGTGCTGTGCTGAAGCAGAAGCACAAACACAACTTGTGGCGCCCTGAGCAAGAAAGAGAATGGATCAAAGTTGAACTCAAACAAGTTGCTTGATAAACTTCATAATGATGAAGGTGGATCTTGTTTCTTGATGATTTTTAAACTATTTTTGCAGCAACTGGAGTGGAACACGGAATGGCAAGTTGTGTACAGGGTATAAAAAAACAAGGTTTTCTCTTACATCTGGAGATTTTATTTTGTCATCAATGTTTTTACATTTTTTTTATCAATATATTATAATAATTACATTATGATGTAATTTTGCCATTAATGTGCCCCCATAAATTTAATTTACCAATTTCCCCAAGGTGATTACTTGAAGCTAAAGCACAACCCTAAGTGCTCTGCACCAGAGTGCCATTATCCTGTGTCCTCTCTCTGCACCACTATAATACATTAATTGCTCACAAGTGGGAGGATGTAAGGAAGCTTTTGTTGGGGGGAAGTCAAGGGAGACAAATGTGACCTTTGTGCGATTGTTTCATTGAAATATTATAACATATGGATACAGGAGGTGCGAAGAGCATTGAAGTGAAAAAGAAAAAAAAAAACTTGTGGCCAAACCTTTGTACTGCAACATCTGTAAGGCCCAAAAAGACTTGAGGGAAGTTAAGTAGCAGACATATGTTCTGAGGTTCAGTAAATGATGAAATGTAATCACATATCCTTCACAAGAATCACTAGACTCAGCATATTTTCCAGGTTGAAAATAACACCTAGCAACAACCTCCGGGGCTCATGGATGAGGCCAAAACAGAGGTGGAAAAACTTGCAGTTCACAGGGAGGCCACTGGAGGCTGACTACAAGAGCGAGTCAATCCCCATAGACTACCATGTTAAAATGGTCAACATTAGAGGTGAATTAAACATGTTTAAAGCCTGGTGCAAACTTCGGTTTTTGTTTAAATGCATCACAATAAAAAATAAATAAATAATTGTTTTAATTTGGGCGTGGCCTTAAACAGCACCATGGGCCCACCCACAGTCCGCTCCGCCTCCTTGCCCGTTTTCGGATGAACCAGGATGTAGGAGGGGTGAGGGATCGGCAAGATGGCGACGAGTGTCACTCCCACATTGAGCCTCAGAAGAACTCTGTCACAGGCGCTACGTCCATCTTTGTATACAGTCTATGGGCTAGATAGAGATGCTAGTGCACATGCTCTGTAGGCTGCATGGTGCTCCTCCAGGGAATGTTCATGGCAGTTCATTTGGGTTTCACACTTTTTGACCTTCAACTTTGCCTCTCACCACAATTTCAGTTCAGCTTAACCTCATTCAACTTGCACTTGACAGTGAACACTGTTGATCCCAATTACTTCACCGGAAATGCAGATTTAGAATAAAAACAAAGGGAAAGAAATATTGCCACAACAAGAGCATAGTGGAAGTTCAGATGAGCATAGTGTGGCCTGCCGGGGCCCTCACTGATGTCTCCTCACCCTGGAAGATAGATGGAGATCCCAGTGGAGTCCAAGTCCACCGGGACTATTTTCTAAATGTATGATGAGAAATGGGTTTCTGGGACTCCATCTCATAGTCCCACTAACAGTAGCACTCTATTAAATGGATACACACTCAGCCAGTTTGAACCAGTGGAAGTGCAGGGAAATCAAATATCAACACTACATATTATTTACATTATCATCATTTTTCAAGTGAAGTCTATTTCATATTCCACATTGCACTTTGTACATTGTACTTTGCATTAACTGATATTGTTGTGAGCACTGGAGTGAGGATGGAGGGGCCCCTGGCATCTTGATTAAATCCCACCTAGAAATAAACAGCTTTTAACTTCAGCTCCAAACCCCTTTTTCATAAACTCGAATCACCTGCTGTCTATATTAGTATGAGGAAATATGAGTTTTCGTCTTCCTCTCGTGGTTTCTATGGTTACATGGTTTCCCGGGCTGGTTGCTAAGGAACAGCCTCTGCGGCAGAGCGGTGCAGGAGTGATGTCAGGCCTGTAGGTGTAGTGTGAGAGGCCTCATACGGATGCGGCGCATGGTCTGTCGGCTGGAGTAGGAAGATGGAGCACATGGCCGAGCTGTGATGGGACTCGCTCAGCGAGGAAGCGAAGAGGGAACAGATGTGGGGTCGTTTACGCGGATCCTCACAATCATTGTTTGGAAAGGGTGAAAAGGGACGCGACACTTCAGAGTGAGATATAAAAAAAAAAAGAACATATCCTGGGTTTTTTTTATTTTATCATGGAATTATTTGTTGTTATGTCGTTGGTACTTTGTTGTCTGCTACTCCTGCTAAAAAATCTGTTGTTAAGCTCCGTGCTCCAGTTTCTCTGAGCGACTTGTCATGTTGTGACTCCAGATGGCTCCAGTAAGTCCTCACTGGCATCGAGGGCCTGTTTCATGAGCGTTTAACCTTTTGTTAAATGACCTGCCTGGGAGAGAGAAGCTGACCAACTGTTCCCAAATTAACAAAACAGTTGCCAGCCAGTTTAACGATAAGTTGATTTTGCTGCCATAAATGAACAGCCCCTTTATGACGAGCCTACGTATTTTCCTACATAAACTGCCCTATGTGTAATTCTTGTATCAGTAAATATATGAAGACACTTCAATACATCACATACTGACCTTTGAAATATATAATAGGTACTTTAAAAAAAACATGAGATTAAATGCACCTATTGGTTGAAAATGAACATAAATCAATTAACAAATGTTATGAATATTATTATGAGTGCACCTAAATGTGCAAATAGTCGTGTTCATCACTCAACAATCAGCCCTTTATATTTGCAGCAGAGTGGGACCTCTCGTTGAAGGCGACCATGTTGAATCACTGTCTTTTTACAGTAGCCCAGAATGGACAAACTTAAGTGGTGAGGTTAGATTGGTTCAGCTGTTACTTGCAACTTTACCACTTGTTGCCCCTAAATCCTTCATTCTGGACCTTGAAGAATATATTGATTCCAAAGATGAATTATGTGTGATTATATAATAATATATCAAATGTACAGTTCAGCCATTGACGAAGACAACGACCAAGAAAGAAATGTAATCATTAAATGACCTTTTATCGTAAACATTAAACATGAATGAGTATATTTACATACAAATACTGACTTTTACTTTGTTGTATATGAGCAAATCCTTAAGGCACAGTAAGGCTCATATTAGCTGCTATGAACAGATATCATACTGGCTGTGGTTCCTCCATTTCACATTAAGATGAACAGTGTTCTCATGTAGTCGCATCCCTTTTGAAGCCTCTTTGGCGTAAGTGGGCAAACAGCGGGGGGGGGGGGGGGGGGGGGGGGGGGGGGGGGGGGGGGGGGGGGGGGGGGCTTGTTGCGGCGGAGGATTTGGGGATTTCTCTTTTCAGTCATAT
>JAFBJT010024112.1:0-18910 GCA_016785325.1 Chascanopsetta lugubris | reverse complement strand
CTAGAATTATCTCGATCAATTAATTTTGCAACTGGTCGAAAAGAAGCTCCGTTCACTCGGGTGTTCTGCGGCCGTGATAGATATCGGCGTGTTTGAATAGTGAACACTAGAGGGAGCAGTTATATTAACATAACTAAATATGAGCAACTGTCTGGTCACATGACACGTGGGCATTTGTGCAAACGAATGGGGGGGGGACAAAGATTAAGAATGAGAACAAGAGAGAGAGAAAGCACCACACTCTAAGTGATATATGCTTGGCGTGAGTTTTCTTCATTTATACACTCTGCCGTTTTGAATTTGCACACAGTCCCTGAACGCATCATCACTGATTAGAACCGCGGGGCTGAGGTGTGCTCTTTGTCACCCAATGATGTGACTCCTTATGGCCGCAGACTCTGCTAAGAACCCTGCGGAAGAGCACAAGTGAAGTTAAGCAGGTGGCACGAGGCTCATTCCGGATGTGTGACAATGTGACCTTCAGAATGAAAGCGGAAGTTAACGCTGCTCACGGTCCCTGAATACTTACCTCACGTTGTATCGGTGGTTTTCAGGTTAGTGTCAAATGAAAGTTAGGCTGTTGCAGCGACTGTGAAGTCTGTAAGAAACGTCCAGTTTAAGGTGTGATGCCCCAATAGTGCTTTGTGGTAGGGGTACTCATTCGACAAATACGAGAACATGTTGGTTGGATATGAAGTGTGTGAATCAAAGCACGTAAATGCTCTTTGTGTATTAACATAGCACTAACATTTGATTCAACTAAATCGTTCTTCGTCTCAAATCACAAGTTGACTGCATCTAATTGTCTTATCTCGAGTATCTGTTTCGTAACTGGCCTTTGTTCTGTGTGGTCATGTCAAAATTACCAGTTTTTCAGATCAACTCTGCACCTTTTCCCATATTTTAAAAAGTATTCTATTTCAATTTTATTTTTTTATTTTTTTGGCATCGAAATACAATTTGTCAGAGTTTCGTTGGGGAGTTTTATTTTGAAAAGTGTGTAGAGGAAGTTCTTGTTCATTCCTCGTGGTGTGTGTATATGCGTGTAATTGGTTGTGTGAAGGAAAGGCTGAGGTGGTGTAGTATCAGCCGCTGGTTTCGATAGTGTATGTCTGTGTCAGGTTATAATAGACAGAGAGAGAGAGAAAGAGGGAGAGAGAGAGAGAGGCCACCGAAACTAATCAACAGGGCCGTTCAGCACCTGAACCATCAATCGGCTTTATGAGTCCCGGCGATCAATCAGGCTGTCGTTAACCTTCGGAGGAAGCGTGGACGTATAATTCACCGTCAACCGCTTGTTTTCTGACTTATTATCGCTGACAACATGGCTGAATGTAACATTAGCATCGACCAGAAAAAACTACCTGGAGTCAAAGAGGGTAACGTCCACATTTTATGTTTCCCAGGCTCAATGCGGCTAGCCGTTAGCATACCTAGCTGCTGATGTGCTAACCAAACGAACACAGGTGTTTGTTATTGTTCTCGGGGCGTCACGGTTTGTAGTTGTTGTTAGCATACGATGCTAATTTGTGCTAGCCCTGTAACGCTCGCCCGGTGTGTTCAGTGTTCAGTGATGAGTCTCAGCCTGGTGCAGGTGTCGTGCCAGATTTTCGGTCTCAGGCAATATCTGTTCACTTCCTGTCAATTTAGCACACACGGACGGCTACGTGCCCGTCACCACGGGGAGCACGATATGTCGCCCTTTATGGTACGCACTGTGTTTGTTGTCTGGTTAAAAATTTAATTTTTTTTTTTTTTTAAATGGTGATATAGCTATTTACAGTCTGGCACGACACATGTTTGTTTAACACAGCCATACTGCAGTCAGCTGACCCGCTAGCATAATACTGATGACACTGGTGGTGTTAGCTTGTTGTAAAGTACAGTAAGTTGTTCGAACACAGCCTTGTTTTCAATATGCTTCTGTCTGTTTAATCTGTGCAGTTTCTCGTATCGTATGTCTTTATTCACCAAATGTGTGTGTGTGTGTATCCTCTATAACTACTATACGTCGCCATTAGCTTCACCCTCTCCCACATTTTCTTTACACACACACACACACACACACACACAGACAAAACTTTTATCAGCTACTGTTGGAGGAGATTGAAGTAGTGCATGAGCGGGGGCTTTCATTCTGTAACAGATCTCGGCTGTGATGCTGTTCAGGAGCGAAGGAGTGATCCTGTCAGTGTGAAGCAGCTGCTCAACAGGATGCTTGTTATTCTGGTCAGAGGGAGAGGGAGCATGCATCCCACAGCTGGGCTCATCTGCAGAGGGAGGACGAGATGAGAGAATCGTATTCCTTTCGGCCTCATCCCTTGTGTGTTGGGGTCATAGTAAATATTGTGAGCCTGTGAACTCACTCACTCACTCACTCACTCACACTTGAACTGCATTGTGGTTTTGATATTTCCTGCCGCACGCAAGGCACACAGATTTGACAACCGTGGCGTCATGTTCAGATTATGTTCCGTCTCTGCCCTAAAGCGACTGCACTGTGGTATGAGAACTTCAGTTTTCATTTGCAGATACCTTCTTCCATCACATGTTGCTTGGTTGAGAAAAAACTTTTGTTACCCCCCAGCGAGGAGATTATGTTTTCCATCTGCAGATTCAGTGTCTTGTTTTTGCCCTTCTCCTTGATTTTCAGCAAGATGGCTCAAATTTTATGGGGCAAATGCTCACAAAAGCTGGTGGGACCATTGGACCTGGGCCAAGAAAGAAACATTACAATTTGGCACCAGGCCATAATTTTGTCTTATCTCATTTTTGGACGTCCTGTGACGCTCACTTTCACCATTTTCCCAGGGTATTATTCATGCCATTATTCTTCCTTTTAAAAGAAGTCCATAATTAGCTGTGTTTGTGAGAAAAGTCTGCTGATTTGATCATTAGATTCTTCTGTTTACTACAGAGGAAACTGCCAGCATCTGATGATACTGATACTGAATGAGTTGCCTTACTAAGTTTCGTGTGTTGATGGTGTTAGGTTTTTTTTGTCATGGAAAACTCCCCTCCTGTTGTTTCCAGAATGAGTGTTTGCAGTATTCTGGCATCAGTAATGTTGAAACCATGAATGGAAACAATGTACTTGTTGGGAGCTCTGTGTTTGATTGAAAACAAGTAGTAAAACGTCACCTCTATAAACTTAAACTGCTATAAACTATACATGTTCATTTACGCTTATGGAAGATACGCCTGCAACAAGTAACTGATAGTTGATTGAGTGCTCAAATAGTTGGCAACTAATTAACCAATCATTTAATCATGTCTGTTTAAAAGCATTTTGCACACCTTCAGAAGTGAGGACAGTAAACAACACAATGTCCAAGAATACATGGTATCTTCCAAATACTGGAAATGATCAAATGATTAAAAAAAAAATGTGAAAAAATAATTGGCAGATTGATAGTTTAGTTTCTGCTCTGATGGCTGATGTTTTTCATCCTTTGCTTTTCAGTACAGTTGGAGGCCTTTAAATAAGCTACACACCAAATCTGTTGAATAATCAGGAAGAGTTCAGGCTAAGTGCACCATAAATGTGAGTTATACCCGTTATGGGGTTTTGCGGCGTTTCCGATGGAGATATTGATTTTTAGCCCTTTAGTCCTTGAGGTTATCCCAAATAATAATTATGTTTCCGTCAAACATTGGTCACCAACATACTGATTGTCGAGCTCATCAGATCTCAGTATCTGGTTGAAAACACGAGTGCTCTTGTTGCCTTTTCTGCCACATACCATGTCAACGTAATTTCATTTTAGTGGATGAATAACCTTTTGTGATTGAAGACATGACGCATGATTTTTTGGACCTGCACTGTGCACCTATGTGTGTTTTGCAGATGTACTCACATAATTTGTGTAGTTTTACTCATGAATTTGCCTATTTTTTTCAACTGCTTT
Organism: Chascanopsetta lugubris; assembly: GCA_016785325.1. Lineage (NCBI taxonomy): Eukaryota > Metazoa > Chordata > Actinopteri > Pleuronectiformes > Bothidae > Chascanopsetta > Chascanopsetta lugubris. The sequence goes on along the minus strand of JAFBJT010024112.1, from coordinate 15,002 downwards.
AAGGGTTTCAATTACTTGTCTGTAACAAGTGGTCATTCTCATTTCTGAATGATCACTATTTTATTTTACAAATATTTGATCACTTCCAAATATTTTTCAAGAAAAGGTTCAGGAGTGTTTTTACCTGTCTGCATTCAGGGGTTTTCTTTCTGTGCCGGCAGGTGAACGGTGGTTCCTCATTTACAGTTTCAGTTCATGTCACAGACATTTCCAAACCACAACTTATCTTCAGGATGTCTAGCTCTGATCAGCTTGGTTGTCACTTGTCTGACCTAGTTTCTCGTCTTTTAGAAATCAAAACCTATTTTATTTTTGCTATGATCAATTGTTGACGTACACATTTTGGCTGTCAATTGTGTTGATTTTACTTTGGTATCATTCAGTTGTCAGTATGTTGTCAGTATTGTTAGTATGGACAGTAGTTTCTGTTTTTAGTTATTTTTCAATTTAACTTAAGTATCATATTGGAATATCCATTAGACTGTTGGGTTCAGGATTTTGTTTTGAAGTCCATCATTGTGCAGTGAAGTTGCACATTTCAGTTGAATACCCCTCACCTCATCCTTTCCATAGTATCCCGCAGGAGAACCTATGATATCCTTTGATTATCATTCACACTCTAAAGTTGTTCAGTTTGTCCACTCTGGGTTACACGCACTCCTGATGCATAGGGCTCATTTGAGTATAAATAAACCCTGCAGTTATTACATTTAGCTTATTTTACACTTAAAAACATCACCTAAATCTGCCATACCGGACCTTTTTAGTTCTCGATTTTATTGTATCATTAGCTTTATATTACCTCTGATCAGTATTTTTGGTTGGTCTCTGACTTATAAGCATGTGTGAAGGCAGATGAGCCGGATCTGAGTTGCCACCTAAAACTCATCTATTAACTTAGTTGTCTGTAGTTTGACCAATATCAGTGACAGCGAAGATATTATTTTGATGATCATTCTTCTGATCTTTGTTGACTTTGTCCTTGATGCTTATTTCCCCTTTTTTCCAGTGTGTCGAGACTTTGCTGTGCTAGAGGACCACTGCCTCGCCTACAACCTCCAGGAACAAGAGAGTAAGAGACTTATCCATCCATCCGTCTGTCTGTCTGTCTTTGTACTATCTAGATAGATGTACTTTTTTATCCCATCTGAAAGGACATAAACATCCTACTTTTTCCCTAACATCTGCCTCCCTGCTTTCAATACCTTCAGTCATACACCGGGTCAGTCTTAAGCTTTAGGGAGAAAATCTAGCTGCCCCTACTGGGTCATGTTTTTATTGAGAGGGAAAAAGTCCGGAGAGCTCATCCAGATAGTTCTGTCAAAACACCGCAATCTTCTATTGTTGTTTGTTTCCAGCATCAGTGCTGTTGCGCCATTGTTTTGGTCAAACCTCCCTCCTGCGATCCTAGGGGTGATTTTGAAAACAAATTATTAATGTACTAATTAATTGTTTATCTATTATATTAATATATTGAGAGCTTAGGAGTAAACAACTGATTCCATCATTAGGACTCAGCTTTTGCCTTTGGAATATTTGTTTGAGGTTAAACTGCTTGTGTCAATACACCTCTAAACCCAGCCCCATATTTCACCATGTAAATGGTGCACAATGCCACAACAATACTGAATCACAGCAGAGTCTTGAATGTGATTTTCCTGAATTGCATTTTGTGTGTGTGTGTGTGTGTGTGTGTGTGCTGCAGCTGTAGCACAGAAACACCTGGCTCTGGATCTTGAGCTGAGCTTTGTAAAAAAAAGCTTTATACAGACAATAGAGGAACCCTATTGTATCCAACTGTGTTAAAAAGAGGTTGGACACACTCCTCTTCAATTTTCTCAATTCTGAATTATGCTGCAGACGGAGAAAAGAGAAAATAAAGTTTACATGTTAGGTATAAACAAAATAGTCACATTCACAGTCATTTGCTGATGGTGTAAGAGACACACTTGAAGCCACAGATGCCATTTCATGATTTAGGTTATTTTGCCTCCCATGAAAAGCTTTGATTAGATGTAGTGTTAAAGCAGAAGTGCTGCTGCTGTGTTGTAGGTTAAAGCAGCTCCTACCAGGTTCAGGGGAAAAGACCTGTCTGCCATGACACCTAGACATAAGTCTTCTCTTTCGTGAGACACAAAGAAGCATACACAGATCCTGAATGACCTTGACTTTGACCAACACTGTGATGGGAAGCCCGTCGATTGTTTTATGTGATGGAGTTTTTGGTGTGCTTTTTGTTTTTACAAAGGGGGAAAGACCAGACTCGATAGAGGAAAGATAAATGCGGTTACTTCTCTTTATTGGTCAGCAGTTTCTTTTTCTGTTTCCAGATACAAATGGCACCTTCCTCCGTATAAAAGTACAGATGTGGTTACAAGATCTGAAAATGAGAAGGCAAATTGTCTCCCTGAGCCATAAATCATGCTCATCTCCCTTTGATCCATTTGTTGTACCACACAACCTGATCAGGGTTAAGATGGAAAATTGCTTTTTTTCACCTTTGAAGTTCTCAGATGAGCATGCCGACTTAACTGTTCCAAATGACCCCTCTCTCCCAGATCACGTCAACGTACAAGCATCCCAACAATCTTTTATTATTTAAATTTTTGTTATTGATTTAGAAATAATGTCAACTATGAATTACACTGAAATTCAACTGATGTACAGAAAAGATGTGATTATTGCCCATTCCTCTGCACACGCTTGCCACGTCAGAGGCTCAAACAGTCCGGCTACCTCACCTCAATTCCACTCGTTTGTGATGACGTGGGACCTCTTCAAGGTTGAGTTTGTTAAATGGAAAAAAAACGTCATCTTTGTTTTTCTTTGAAAGATAAATCAGTTTTATTGTTCGAGAGCAGGGCAGTGGATAAATGATGATCTTTCTTGGCTCGTGGCGTCAGTTTTGTCCACAGATATTTTATTGTGAGGTGTCATACAGGAAAAATCAATGTCAAGCCTCTGACTTTTTACCAAGTTGCCACAGCTGTGACGCACAGTTTCCCCTTTCAATCTCACCGGTGAGAGAGAAGACACTTTATGGTGTCTCTTGCGGGTAAATTGCCAAATGTAATTTGGCGCTTTTCACATGAAAGCTGGGACCAAATCGATCGGCAGGTGTATCAGAGCTGAGCGCGTGAGTGATGCTTTCCATGCTTACAAAGCACTTGGAGTGCGTCAGCAAGCAGGATTTATCATCCGTTGGGCGCAACAACGTGCCATCACGCAACCTTGGAGCGATGCCTCAGCTGTGAACATTCATTTCTTAGCGGCCGCGAGCGTTCTCTGTTTATCACCACAGGCGGAGGCGTCCGCGTCCTCGATCTTGTTTTCTGCAGACCCTCGCTCAACAGCTGCTCGGCAGCAAAGGAGAACAGCTAGAAAGTGTGTTATCTGTAAATAAACTTAGCCTGTTCATCACCCAGCTAATCGCTCACCCCAGAAGCGCAGCCCAGTCAGCGCACCTGTTCCAGCAGTGCTAAGAGCAATGTTTATGTGTTATGTGTTTGTGTCTGCAGTCGAGAGCCACTTGGCGTCCAACGTCAATAAGAGCCGTCTGGTGCAGAAGGACCTGCAGGTGGCCAAGAAGCTGCAGGAGGAGGAGGATAAAAAGGCCAAGAGCCAGAGCCAGAAACAGCACAGTGACATGTGAGTGTCTGTCTTACTTTACACAAAGTGTATATTCTGGGTGTGGTTGCAGATTTATTTGTGTCATCGGTTAGACAGAAAAAAATAGATACACATATAATGATTAAAAACATTCAAAAAAAAAAAAAAATACAGCTGTAGATTTCTCTTTTGGAAATAAAAAGCATTCATCACTCTGAAAACAATATCATTGGATGGTTCAGAATATGTATCATTCATAGAAACATATTTCCACCTGTTTTGTTAATGGTAACAAATATACCAATGAGCTACATTTCTGTGATGCTTTATCAATTGATTTTTTTTATCCAATGAAGTAATCGTTTTTATAATGTCATTAAACCCCTCTTGTTGCCCACTGCAGTAGCCACTTGTCCACACATTTCACCAAACCCACTGAAAACAGAGTGATGTTTGGAACATCAGTCTTTATACGTGGGGTTATTATTGTCTTGGTTTAGCTCTTCCCTAATTAAATAGAATTTCTTCCTGAAGTTATCAGAATACTTTGTTCTTATGACTGTGTGGCTCTGCTCAGAATCACTTCTGTTTTAGTTTAAATTCATCTTGTCATGAGTTTGATTTATGTCTTTACTGAGAACTATGCCTGGCATCTGGAGAAAAGTCAAGCAACCTCAGCATCATTCCCATTTCTAGTGGCTTCTGTGTGGTTTCATCCAAAATGTAGCCGCACAAAGTCAAGTTTTCTGTCACAGATATTTTGGTCAGCTTCTGCTGCTCATCCAAAACGATGCAGTACCCTAGGATACGATTCCCAACAGCCCCAAGCAGTAACATAAATCAAACCACTGCTCGCGAGCATAGATGTGTCATTTTGTTGCTTCTGCATGAGTCCAGAGCTGCAACAGAACATGCAAAAACTCACCGCAATTGAAAATCGTTCTATATCTGCTCTGCTCTGCATAAAAAAAAAAAAAAATCCAAATCAACTGCTGACTCACGGCTCTGTGCGGTCATTGCTTTAAGCACACGTATAACACAGTGAGAGCTAGTAGTCGTGCTGCACCCTCGGGGATATGCCAGATGCTCCACCATGGACGCAGGCAGGTCAGAACTGCTTGTCATGCTGGGAGCTCCCACTGTGGTCCACGCTGCTCTCTGCCAGGCTCGCTTCACATACGCCCACTCTCGCAGAATGTTGTGTGCGCTGATGAAGGTTTACACAGTGCCACAGACTGTGTGCCTTTGCCGGCTCTGCTCACTCTCTGTGACGCAGAAGGTTTGTTTTTTTTGTTTTTGTTTTTTCCCCCTAACCTTGCTCCACTTCTCTGGCTCGGTGGTTATTCATATAAGTAAACCACGTGATGTCAATTGCAGCTTCGAAAAGCGGGCACTTTCCAAGACGAGGCTTAGAATGTAGACAACCTCATATAGGATCACATCTCGGTCTCGGTGTTGACAAACGGGATTGGACGAGTGTCTCATGCCGTCCGTTTACCTGTCCCACCGATCACCCTCCATCTCGTCCCTAAGATGTCACACACGCACAATGGTCACGAGGAAGCGTTGCCACTCTGCCCTCTCTCTCTTTCCATGATGGACAACCTCATTAGTTACGTAACCACGTCAAACACTCCTTTGATTGACTCACAGTTACAGTATGTGTGAGTGTGATCGCAGTATCACAGGTAAAGCTCCCTTTGTTTACTCTGCGTCAAGTGACCTATCACTTAGTCACAAGATTTGCAGGTTGTCGCATCACAGCACTTCAGTTTTCAGTTTAGAGACTCAGTCATTGAACTTCATGAGGGTCAGGGCTTTTGATTTGAATGTACTACACATTACAATTGAAATCTGCACACCACTATTTCTTCTCACCCGCATTTACATGTACACACCTTAACGTATCAGTGAAGTGTGTAGACAGTATGACAACAGTATATTTCATAATCCTGTGTTTCATGGCTACAAATACACTGACATTCTTCTATGGGGCTCAAAATTGCGTGAAGCGTCACACAGTGAAGCCGTACTTGTGCACGTCACATAGAGACGGCAACATAATCGGTTCATACCAGACCTTTACGGACATGTGCTTTCAGGATGTGAGCAAAGTGAACCGAGTTGCACAACAGGCACAGTCATTTCTGCTCCCATCTGAAAACAACACGCCATCTTTCACAACACTGGAGACAGGTTGATGGCTAAAACCATGGTGTTTTCACCGCTCTCATTTCAAATGACCAGTTCATGATTAGTCCTCAAATCATTTGTGTTAGCACCTTACCGCTGTATATTCTTTATTTCTTTCTTTTTCAAACCTTTAGTATGCAACATTAGAGGTCTAGTGTAAATGATTGAAGTACGTTTCTGGAATTAGGCGCAGGTCCCACCATCATGTTTTACAGTGGACTGTAATGGACAAAGTATACACCTCTTGAGTTTTAATCATCACTTAAGTCCATTATAAGTCCCCCTACATACTTGCTAGAGATGGCTGCCATGAGTCATTTTCAGGTGCAAACATAAATCTTCACCCTGTTGAAGTCATTAATTCTCACAAACCCTACAGAACAGAAAAATAGAAATTGTCTGCGCTGGATTTATTCTAAGTAGAGCTCATAACCCCTCCAAAATCTAACATGACACTAATGAAACAAAATCAAAATTCACTAGATCCAGATTGGAACCTCACTGAATTACTCAGATATCAGTCACATAAACATGTCTTATTTGTTTTTTGTTCAAAAATCAAGATCCATTATTACTAACAACAAACAAAAAACGGGATCTCCCCTGAGACTCGTATCCACACTCGCATCTTCTACGAGACACAAGGTTGTGCTTTTGCGCAAGTAGTTTTTGCATAATGCTGCCAACTGCCAAACATCTGTGTTTGAAAACGATTTGTTTTTTTTAGATTTTCAGAGCTCAGCCACTCGATTCATTTATTGCTGTCAATAATGAAATTTTGTACATCCTTCTCCACATATACCTACTGCGACAAATGGGGACACATTCAAACCTCAGCGAGCGCCAAGACAATGAGATCGCCCAGGAGATTCAGGAAGAACTGGTCCGACTGGCAGAACAACAACGACAGCAGGAAGAAAAGGACGCGGTAAGAAACATGTACACGCCATTCGACATTTCTTGCCTGTCAAGTACACTGGTCTCATCCACACGTCAGAGACTCATTCTTCTTAACTGTCTTTAAGGATGTATTGCAATGGGTTGGGCTCTGGATTTGATTTGACATCACCAACTAACAGCAGTTGCACCTGCGTCTGTAATGTGTTCTTAGTCACAGTGATTACTCCCTTTTGTAAAAGTCAAAGTGGCCTCAGTTGTGGACAACTTTATTTACATCAATGATTCATCTCCAGTAATTATAAAACCATGTTAAATCACCAAAGGCAGAAACTATACCTCAAAACCAAATGGCACATTTGTTCCAGTTTCAGCCAAACATTGATTTTCTTTTCGCATATTCATGTTGGACACCCTGTTTACGGTTTCCTTGTTTGTTTACAGGCCATCGCTCGTAAGCTGCAGGAGAAGGAGATGAAAGAGGAGCGGAAGAGACAGAAACAGCTGGAAGTGAACTTTGACGAGGAGTACTTTGAGGATCACGGAGGTGGGGAGACCACATTTGGTCCAACTTCTTATTTATTCATTGGCCATATGAGTCCCATGGTGTTACCAGGCAGAGGATGATATATGAGATGTTAGTTTCAGCTTTGGGTCAGTTTGGCTGAATTCACGATGCTGCACAGTGCCAGAGATTGTGTCTCTCTGGGGTCAAAGGACTATGAAATGTGTGTGTGGTTTTGTGTGCTCTCCAGCCTTTGCATACATCCCCATACCTCTATCATATGTATCCCACTACAGGCCTCCTCCTTTTCTACTTGAAGCTGCAGAGCACCAAGTGTATTGTATCCAGTGAGGAATTTTGCAGTTGTCGATGGAGCACCCTTACTTCACCTACACCCTCCCCTCACCTCCATCTTCAGTATTGAAACTGAAAAGATGTTTACTTTGTCCATTTAGGGCTATTGTAAAAAACATGGGGGTCTAACAAGGCTGCCCCTAGAGACAAGACCCACTCCAAAGTAATGAAAACAAAAATGTGTAACCATATGTAATTATTATCTCAGAAAGATATTAAAACAAACGTATTTTATGTTCCATGTCTGCCAATACCAGTGGAAAGAATTGCACGTAGAACCTATATAGTGAGCCTCGATATAATAAGTGGCGATTATCATAGAAGTAAACTACATGATGAGAATCGCAGCTGTGAACCGAAGGCAGTTTCCTCGGCAAGGTTTTAAAATGTAGACAACCTCATGTAGACACACACTGGCGTCTTTGTTGACATAAACAAGACCGGGCAAGCGTCTCCAGCTCCACCACTCCTATGGATCACCATCCATCCTGCTCCTAAAGATATCACACACATACAGTGCTCACCATGACTCTTTGAGACTGCCACTCTTCCTGTCTCTCTCTTTATAAGATTACACGTGACACCACTAGGTGCGCCATGTTTATTGTACAACCTCATTCGTTACATAACCACCTTAAATGTCCCCTCTCATTGAGTATACTGTATGATCGCAGTGTCTCAGATTTACAGTAGCTCCTGTGTCCACCTGAACAACTGCTTGTTTAAAGGAGTCCTGTTATGAAAAATCACTCTTTCCAAGGTGTTTGGTGTCAAAGGTGTGTGTCGGGGAGGGTGAGTGATTCCCAAAAGCTGATCAAAATCCACGCAGTCATTTTTTTGTGAGTTTTGAGACAGTTATTACTGTGTTTGTAATGTTATTCAGCGTATGAGTGTGTCAGTGTAAGTGGGAGGGGCTGATTGACGGCCTCGGGAGCAGCTTGCCGTCTTTCCCCCTCAGAACGGAGTGACTTCTGGAGAGAGCCCAAACAGGCTACTTTGAGCAGCTGTAACAGCAGCTGACCCTTTGAGTGTTTTGACAGCAGCAGCTCATTTTAAACTTGGTTAGGAGCCACTGACAATGAGTGAAAAGCACTATAATATGACTCCTTTTAAAGGTGCGATGAGTCAAAAGATGGCACACACTTCAAAGTCGTCTGTTTCGGGTCCTTGTCAGGTTTCAGGCAGGCCGTACCCGCCTCCCTTTCCCAACGTTTGAACATCAACAAAGTCGATCAGACGTTAAGCAGCAGCCGAGATGTTTGGAATTCCTTTGAGCTCACTCTCAGCTGCACGCTTCCTTATTAGCTTTTCAACTCTTTGTTTTTACTCAAACTTTCTTCAGTCGCACACAGCTCCCAGAAGGATGGAGTTTCCAGATCAACAAGTTCCCGTTCAGTCTTTCAATTATTTAAGTTAGTCATGGTCTGCTTAGATACAAGCATGTGCTCGGTTGTCATGTGTGCCAATTATTGATTTTGGGTGTATTTTTCAAGCCCTAACCATTAGCCATATCATTGCGGCATCATTACATCCTGTCTGCTAATTATGTTATATTCATGTATCAAGTATTGGGAGTCTGATTCCAACTTTACTGATTTTAAGTCAAACATTTGTTGCCACTTATTTTAACTTCCTCTGTTGTTTGAAATAACCCCATCTCTGGACTTTTTGGGCGCATGTTTGACCTTAACTAACATTTGTATGGCATATTGTTTTTGACTATCACCCTCCTCCTTCAGTTCTGTGTTCAGCTCAGATCATACTAATCTCAGTCTAAATCATTCTTGTGCTGTTTTGTCACCTCATGTTTTCATCAACATCATCACTCTGCCTTACACCTCCACCCTGCTCAGCTGCAAGAAGACCTCTTGATTTGGACAAACAAACCCACCACAAGTCCTCCTCGCCAGGCCGATACGATAAATACGCTCCAGTCAGCTCACATCGCGACTACTCTCCAGATTGTAGCTCAACAGATCCTAAAAGGAGCAGGTACCCAAGGCAGGACCCAGCGGCACCCCACAGCCGCTCCAGATACCCTGAGCACTATCCGGTGGTGGAAGGAGGGCGAAGCAGGCATGCAGATCCATACCCAGAGCACCTGCTGCCCTCTAGAGGCAAGCATGGGGATAGGTACCCAGAGTATGAACCCACGCAGACTGGCAGATCCAGGGGGCCCGGGGGAGAGGACCCAGAGAGGGTAGTGAGGAGGAAGGAGAGACCGACGAGACCACCTCCACCACCACATCTCTATGCAGAGAGAGACAAGGCCCCGGACCGAGACGGGGACAGGCATCGGGACAGAGACAGGGCCAGAGACGTGGAATGGGAGAGACATGCAGCAAAGGACCAGAGGAGAGGCAGAGAGCAGGATGTCAGGGGAATGAGAGCAGGAGGAAGAGATAGAGGACAGAGTGGGGACAGAGACAGAGACAGAGAAAAGCAAAGAGAAAAAGAGAGAGCAAGAGCGAGGACCAGGAGTGTGGAGCGAGGACTAGATGGTGAATATCTGGAGCAGCGTTCCGGCAGGGACTGGTTGAGGGAGGGCAAGGCTCCCTGGTTGGAGGAAGAGGATGATCCCCAGAGAAGAGCGAGGGGTCGGCAGCGTGTCCAATCTGGCCCTGATGAGGTGTTTGAAGAGCTCAGGAGTGATGAAGGCAGGGGGGACCCTCAGCAGGGGGAGGGTCCAAGCAGGGAACGCAGTCATTCTCATCCCAGCGGAGAGACAGGTACCACTCTGAGCCTTCCTTTGGGCTCTGCGTGGGTGTTTGTGTGGTGTGATGGAGATTTGTTTGCTGTGCTAATCTCGGGTGGCGGGTGTGTCCTCTTCAACGTGGCTACTAATAATGTCTACACTGATTTTTTTTTTTTTTTCTTCTTTCTCTGTATTAGATTGGCTTTGGTGTGACTTGTTGATGCTTTAGGTTTGACCAATTCCTGCATTGTCTGTAGTGCTGCTGAGCAAATCACCCGTTAGACTGTGTAGAGACTGAAGTATGCAGTGTGATTTTCCTCTTTAGTAGTTGCACAGAATCTTTGATGAGTTGAAATTTTGCATTCACAAAGGGCTTCATGGCTGCTGAGCTTGTTCTAATATATTATCCTGGAGACAAGGGTGGCAAACATCACCAGTGGTGATGCGCTGCAGCCCTTTGTGTTTCCATGTGGCTTTAATTCAACCATAATTGTATCGGTCGTTGTTGTGAACATATTTGTGGATTAACCCCTGAAAATTCAAAACATGTATCACACAGAAAATCTTGCATTCACCAATCCTTATCTTATCTTATTTCAAACATTTCCTTTAATTGGTTGTTTATCCAACCCTACAATCAAAATGACCATTGTACTGTCTAACATTCATGAATTATGTTCTCTAAAAAAAAAAAAAATCCTGATTCAAACAAATCAACAAATCATTTGATAATTGTAGCTGACTGCTGCCTGAATTCAATGGTAATTTGATATATTGAACGCTTGCAGGTCGCATCGTGCACCGAGGGAGTGGAGCCGTTGTGGCAGAAACTGAATATGAGCTGAGCGAGGCCACGAAGGGCTTGACAAAGCTGGATCTCCGAGAGCAGGAGCTGAAGGACATGGAGGTGGCCAGGAAACTACAAGAGGAGGAAAATAAGGTGAGGAAAGAAGGCGGGATAGATCTTTGTTAATCTAGTGGCACAAGGAAATACAGGGGCCAGTCTTATGTGACATGGTGCATTTGAAGTAATAACGTGTGGATCTAAGTTTGCAACAGTCCTTTGATCTGTTTCCTTTTCTGTCACCGTAGCACATTGTTAGTGGGGTGTGTTTGTACTATAAACTATAAACAGTCTCACTATGACGGAAATGAAAAGAGCATGTTAGTGCCCTTCACACATTACAAGTATATACCATTTGAAGAAGTACAATAGATAAAGACAGATCGACAATGTTACGGTGTTGATTTTGTGGTTGACCACTCAACATAAACCACTGAATGGGATCTGTTTGTCATTAAACTGCAGCAAGACATAGGAAGTCAGGTGAGTAGCTGTTTCCCAGACAACAATTCCTTTTTAGCAGAATGTGACCAAGATTACTGCGATGCCATTCAGGAGGTGGATGTCACACTTTTCCACAGTGGAGGCATTCACACCTGTAGTCAGAGCTGTCAGTGTGTGATCAGGGCTTCGGAGACGAGTGTGATGTCCCGTTTGACCAGGTGTGTTATCAACGAAGCACCTTTGTGTGATGTAATCGAGCGCAACACTTGTAACACGCCTGCAGTCTTTTTCTCTAAGATGAGAACCTAATGGGTGTGAGAACATTACGGCCGCCTTATTAATCATTTTGGGTATAAATTGCCGCTTTACACACAATTGATGTCAGCCAGAGAAAGAACATACTACAGAGTCATTTTTGAGGGATATTACTGGTGTAGAAATGTTTTCACCACGTCAAAATAGAAGAGCCAAAGATAATTACGGATGAATGGAAAAGCTCGAGGTCCTCTGATCCCGATTCGAGGACGAGTAACTGCTGTAAATTGCTTCAAGCCTGAAAGGCCTCGATCCCATGCGTTTCCCATGTTGTATAATGTCAGAACAATGTGTTCCGCTCTGTACAACGTGTGACTGTCTGCTCTTGTTACAGGTGCGCAAGGCTCATAGTCATGCAGCCCAAGTGGCGCAGGATGAGGTGAGGCTTTTCTCATGCTGCCTTTCACATCCACTGCTCAACTCACTGGATCAGATTCTGTCTAATCATCCTGAGCCTCTAAAGCAGGTGTCATCGATGAAGAAATGATCTCATACTCTTATTTACGTTTTGTGTGAATGTATAATTGTTATATATCGTATGTTTTTCTCTTTGTTTGTGATTGAAGGAATACTTCTAAAAAAAAAATTAAAAAAACATAGAACACTAAACACAGAAATAATATCACCCACACATTGAGTCCACATGTAAGATTGGAAGGTTTTTCTGTGGCTGTGTTCACCCGCTTCACGTGTGGCGCCTGACTCTGACAGGAAATAGCCCGACTGCTGATGGAACAAGAGAAGAAGGAGTACAGGAAGAACCGAGAGCGGGAGAAGGAGAAGGAGCGAGAGAGGGAGAGGTTGGCCATGGAGAGGATGGCCATGGAGAGGAGGCGGCAAGAGGGAGGAGACTACAGGGTAATTTTCCATAACCACACTCATTTCAAAGCACAGGGAGAGAAATGTTTTTGTGGTCACCGTTTTAGTGTCTTTCCATTGTGGCAGAGAAACCATAACTTCAGGAGCTGTCATTTTTGTTGTTTCGCAGCCAAACTCGGAGGAAGTCGTGCGGCCCAGAACACGAGACGAACATGAATTCCAGAGGCAGAAGAACCACAACAAGCCTGCCAGGTATAAGAAGCAGCAATTACCCCAAACCAGATCATTCCAGTCCAACCGTTCGAAGCAGTGATTTGCACTGATTGCCCTCTCTTCTGTTTTCCCATTTCTGTCCCGCAGGCCTCCGCAGCCTCGACCGCACGACTACGAGAACGTTAACCCCGGTTACGGCTACTCGGACCACCCTGCTCCCCCACGCGCTCCCACCAGACCTGAGGCTGCGTACAAAGGTATGGCACTCACGTGAAGGGAAGGTTGTGTTAACATTTTATAAACATGGAATTCTGTCTAATAAACACTGAGTCTCTATATTTATTGAACACAAGCTACTTTTCACAATTGTGTAGTTCATACATTGCTGGTCATTATCTATCAATACTATATCAGATACAGAGTTTTTACTTGCATTACATTTTCAAGTTGTTCATCCATCTGCCCGTTGTCGTGAGCATGATATCAGTGGCTGCATTCTTCAAATCTGACACAAACATTCCCTTGGACCTTAAGGATAACTTGACTTTTGCGGTCAAAATCGCAGTTGCCTTAAAAGCCCTGTTTTTACGTAGCGAACATGAAACCTGAGAGGTTTATCAGGCATGATATATGGGTTGTTGTTTAAAAACACACCACTCAGCGTTTGACCCTTCCTGCCTGCCCAGCAACACCAGTGGGACTTTGTGTGTGCACAACAAATATGGCAATATGTTCACCATGCTTGTTGTAGAAATGCTGTATTTTTTTCCTTTTTTAACCTAATTAGGCTTAAGACCTCTCTTCTCCAAATGTTAACACAGAAACCCATACTGGGCAGGCCAATAAGAAAATGACAAAAAACAACAGAGTGCACTGTCTCTGCAGATAACCATCCCACCACACACTGAGGGGGATACTGTTCTGTTAGCTTATACATGGGGTTTTTATAAATCTTTCATCCTGAATGTCTTACAGAAAAGCCTTAAAACGCTGGCACAGATGATCCCTTGGAGTTCGTAATTGCTTCACATTTGGACAAGTATTCATTTGGAGTTCAGTCTGTACTGGTTAGGTTTCAGAGGTCAAAGGTGACATTGCCATGAGTGTGGAATAAATTGTATATTGACTTGTTCAGCACAACTGCAGAGCGGTGAGTCAGCATTTCTCTGAAGCTTGCCCACTCGCCTTATTATTTGTTCTTCCTAAAAAGAGAGATTCCAAACCAAACAAGGGTTTGCGATGGTGAGAAAAGGTCGCAGGGCTCGGTGCTTTTTGACAAATGCAACTGAAATATCCCAGGCTGTTTTTCAAAGTTACAGCCCGAAAATGCGATTGTGCATTTATTGCTTGATGACAGCTGACAAAGTTAGAGTTTCACTCACGGAAAGTGAAACTCTTACTTTGTCCTGTACGCCTCGACCAGATGTAAAGTTATTTAATTCAATTCCAAATTAAAGGGGACCTGTTATGCCCATATTTCAGGGCTTTAAGTCTGAAGAACCCTGTGTGTGTATATATGTATATATGTATGTATGTATGTATGTATATATATATATATATATATATGTATACATACATACATATTGAGCGATTCCCTTTCATATGATGTTGTTAGCTGCAAGCCTGTCCAACAGTGGGTTCTGCAGCTCACCAAGCTGCCACCGTCTCCATACTATGACTCAGTCATGCATTTAAGTCATTTTAGGAACGTTTGCCCATGTTATTCATTATGACCCTACATTACAAGTGTGTTAAACTCTAAAAGTGAGGAAAAGCATAGATAGGTCACAGCTCTGCAAAAGCCATGGACACTGGCTGTTTTCCTTTTTTTTCAGAAAATGTATGTCAACAAATATAATATGTATATATATATATATATATATAATATACAGTATTTCAGGAACTATTTACAGGTTTTCTGATTGGAGAAGTCCTCAGATTCTGGCATCATGTAGGATAATTGATTTAAAATGAAATGATCACTCCTTTGTGTTCTTATGGTAAATACCGAGTTGTAGAAAGTATCATTTTTATATTGATCAATCTGCTGTTTATTTTCTCTTCAGTCAATTTCACCATGAAATGGTGAAAAATGACCCGCGCACTTTCCCATC
>JAFBJT010024047.1:3593-27310 GCA_016785325.1 Chascanopsetta lugubris | reverse complement strand
TTCCAAAGCAGCTATTTTCTTTTATTTGATAAAAAAAGATTTATATATATATATATATATATATATATATAATTGTATTTATATTTTTAAACATAAGAAAATTAATATAAGGCCTAAATTACGAATTTAAAATGTAACCATGCATATTCATATGTGTAGTTGATGTGTATATGTGGGCGTGGCCTTGTGAGTTCAATGCTTCAGATCTCCCATCTCCACATCTCTCTCTCTCTCTCTCTCTCTCTCTCTCTCTCTCCTTCTTCTCTCTCTCTCTCTCGCTCTCTTTCTCTCTCTCCCTCTCTCTCTCTCCCTCTCTCTCTCTCTCTCTCTCTCTCTCTCTCTCTCACCAACTCCGTCCCACAGCCCTGGATTGGAGGCAGATGTCTGTGAGTATTCTTTTTGCCAGACTCTTTGCCAACCCTGTGTTTTCTTTCCCACCATTCACCTCATGTCATGTAAACCCATGTATCCATGGATACAGTGTTATCACAGTGGTGTCACGTTCTTTGTGGTCCCCAATCCTTGTTTCTCTAACCCTCCATCACCTCTGCGCAGCGACCTTATCGAGAACTGTGCGATGGTTTTGATTCATCCGTGAAGGCGACTTCAGTCAGCATTTAGAAAATAAAATAATAAATAACTGGATGCATTAGATATGCTCATTGAGCGGCGTAAAGTGAGACGATCCCATGTGGGGTCAGAGTGAGAATAATTCACTCTAGTGCCACTTTACTGCACTTTACATAGAAATGCCCCACTTCTTCAAACAGGAACTTAAGAGCCCTGGGAAGCCATTAGGTTTCCTCCTCCTGTTTTCTGCCGAGAGGCATTGGGCTCATTTCACTCTCTCATCTCTCATCTTCGTCTCTCTCGATTGAAGGAGTCCCTCTGCGACTTTGACGGCCCGGAAGAAACGAGTGGCTGTGTCCGCTTCTGAGTGAAGGCGCCGCGATGGAGGAGGTCGATCGAGAAAGTGAAAACTGGGAGGACGTTTTTCTTTTTCGAGCCAGGATTTTTTGTTTTTTTTCCCCCGACGATCACGGTCCGAGCCCCACGAGGTCGAAGAAGAGTCGGGGTGCGTTCGAAAAGTCCAAAGTCACCTCCTCTCCTAACTCCTTCACCCCAAAGGAGGACATCACCATGTGAAGTAAGGATGCTATTGAAGAAAGTACCACGTCCACTCTTCACTACCAACGTTATTTATAACAGTGATACGCACACGCACACACGCACACGCACACGCACACACACGCACACGCACACTGTGCACCAATAACATTTAAGAATTAAAGGTGCAAGGCGTAAGATTTGGTGACATCTAGAGGTGAAGTTGCATGTTATATCCATTACCTCACCCTTCTAAGCATGCAGTAGAACCTATGGTAACCTACGATATATCTTATATATAATTGTTTTGTAATAATTTGGAAGTGACAAAAAGGACAGGAATCATACACACTGCACCTTTTGTCCGGCTTAGCTAGAAATCATATAACCCAGAAATCATTTTATACAAAAAATAGATATAAAACAAACAGAACTGGAATGGAACAGTGAAATGATACAATGATATAAGGAATTATAGTTCATATCATCTCATTGTTTACGTATACGTAAGGGACGCCATTTTCTTCAGAATAAGTGAAGAAGCGTCAAAGCCAATGATTTAAAAAAAAAAAACCGCACTTTTCAAACGCACCTTCAGTCTCGTAAACTACCTGTTCTTGAGATGATGCAGTTCATTCTGCTCAGACTAAAGCCCCTCTCATCAGAGCCATTAACCTGTCTTCCTGTGCAATAAAGGGAATCAAGCAAACTACACGACAGACTGTTTGGTGCAACCGGTGACGAATCAATTCACTGTAAATAATGAAGCCTTACTGATCAGGAACAATACTCAGCTCCTCCGAATATGTTGAGTTTGTATTATGACAAACAGACCGTGTTGCAAAGAAGATGCTGTATTTTATAACGTAAATCTGCGCATGTTCTAGATTTTATAGATTGTATTCTACTTCAGTAACAGAACAGAGCAAACATGCAAGGACACCGGTTCCCAGCTGTGGGTAAGAGTGCACGGAGCGTTTTTATTTGATTTGATCCATTATTTATGTCTATATGATCAATGAGGGGGTGTATCTAACAAGAACCTATAGAATACATTTGTATTTCTTGATAAATCCATGTTCTTCTTCACTCTGGTCAACAGTTGAATTTCCTCATGTTAATGTTTTTCTTCTTTCATTCTCGAGTCTTTTTTTTTTAGAATATCAGAAAGTGTCAGATGCTCCAAAGTGGTCGTTTGTGCCTTTTTCGCAGTAAAGCTGAGGTTATTAGAGTTGATAATGTGCATCTAAACATGTTAATCAATATTTCACCTCTTGTGAAAGAGATGCTGTCAGTAACATTAAAGATCAAATGGAAGTGAAAGGAATCCCTTGTTGTTATTGGTTCTGCTCCGTAGACCAGAATAATACAAAATTATTATTTAATGTTTATTTATTTATGTATTTCTTTATTTATGGCTCTTGCATGGTGGGTGGGTTTGTGGGAGGAGCCCTGGCTTCCAGTTGTTTGGTAAGCCTGTGGTACCCTGCGTCATGACGTAACGGCGACGTAAGTGACGTCACTGCTAGTAGCAGTATCTCAGTGGGTGCTCATTGTTTGAGGCAGGGCGGCAGTCAACAGAAGGTAACGAACAAAACAAACCACTCCCGAACCTTTGTCACTTTGTATCGTGCAAAAGTATTTAACCGGACAGGTTTCCGGATGTGATAAAGTTATTTGGACGCGAATGGCGCGAAAAAAATGCCAACTGACGAGTAGTTAAATTTCTAGCTAGCATGTTATGTTAGCAGATGATTCATGACACAGGTCGCCACGCTAATTCGAGTCTGCTTGCTCTTATCTATGTTTTTAATAATATATTTAATTGGAAATGTAACTGGCGATGTGGGGGTGGGTCGAATTAAAACCGTGGCTACTCGCTGTATCGTTGTTGCATCGTTGTTTGGCAGTTAGCTGCGAGCTAGCTAGCTGTTAGTTGCTAGGTTAGCCTGCTAGCTGCCTGTGTGTGTGTGTGTTGGTGTGGAGTTAACTGAGCGGCCAAAGGAAAACAAAGAAAGAAACTCCTCCGTCAGGCGTTTTGCTTTGCTGGTGCTGTGAGTCAGCAGTTGTAGTGTTGAAGCGGCTCTGTGTGGACAGGAGAGTTTCAGCCGGCTGGACCGAGGTTAGCCGAGCTAGCTCTGTTTACTATGCAACAAACAAACACAGCTAGCTAACGTAGCACTGCAAGTCAGCGGTGAATGACGAAAACTAATGGTTTCAACAACATGCAGATTTCACTTTGTAGCAAACTCGAGCAGAGCGTTTTCTCAAACAGCAACATGAACTTGTAAACAAGTGAACATGTATGTTTAACTTATGAAAACTCTTCTTCTTGTTAATGACTATCTGAGCTGGGACTCACCTGACTTCTTCAACTGTTGACACATTAATTGTTTACACTTTTGTCTGAGTGAAAAGGCAGGATGTTTCCTACCCCCACTGCGAACCACAGTTTTAAATACTAGATCATATGATGAATTGATGTACAATATTACTGTGATACTATATTTTGACATTTCCGTATTTTAAGTCTAATCTGTAGCCAACATTCTTATTGCATATATGAATAGGTAAATAGTGCATTTAATTGTGAATGAAACCAATATCATATATTTAGAATCAATATATATATTTTAAATATGAGTCTTTCTATCAAATACAATTTTGAATGTAAGAAATGCTTAAAACTCAATTTTTTAAAAGCCGTTTACAGATGTTTAAAAAAAAAAGTTTAACTTTACATCTGATTTAGATGTAAAGTAAATTAATTAGGTTGGTTCTTGAGCTAAAGCATTTCTCTGAAGCTAAAACAGACTAAGTGACACAGACGGGGAGAGACACCGTTCTTTAATGAACTACATTTATTCCAGATTTTCATACCAGCATTTTCCCACATGTGACGATGACATGTTCTTTCAGACAGGATGTTGAAGCTTCGCTGTAAGACCAAAAACGGGAGCCACATCATGCACGGCCTGACCCACCAGTCCTGCGTCCAGGAGCTGAAGAGTAAGGTGGAGGAGCTGACTGGAATCCCCTGTGATGTGCAGAAGATCATGGTCGGATACCCACCGTCAAGCCTTGATCTCCAAAATGGAGACGCTCACCTCAAGGATTACCCAATCAAGTCAGGTGTGTTGACAAATGTTATTATTGATGGGGTCATTTCCAGGATGTCTTTAGCCCTTTAAAGGTGCAGTGTGTAAGATTTGGTGACATCTAGAGGTGATGTTGTTCACAAACAAACATTCAGGTGATTGAAGATTCATTCAGGATGTAATTGTTTTGTCATGTTTTTACAAGTGACAAAAATGACCCAAATCTTACCCACTGCGCCTTTAAAGCTATTTTCTACAGTCAATGACTGAATGAACGGTTGAGGGAGAAATGTAGTCTTTAGTAATCCAAAGTGTTCTGCAGACCTGGTTTGTAAAAGGAGCGCGATGATGTGTGTTTGTGAGCAGACTGAACAGCGCTGTGTCTCTGTGGTGTCACCGTCCACAGGAGACACGCTCATCGTGGAGGAGGAGAAGAACAAGCCAAAGCCTCAGGACCATCCCACTGTGACCAAGGCACCGCGCCTGGAGGCCTCGCCCGTGTTGGTGCGCCGCGTGGTGCCGGCCGACAACTCCTGCCTCTTCACCAGCGTGTATTACGTGGTGGAGGGGGGCTCGTACGACCCCGCCTGCGCCCCGGAGATGCGGGGCCTCATCGCCCAGATCGTGTCGAGTGACCCCGCGGCGTACTGCGAAGCCGTGCTGGGCAAGACCAACGGGGACTACTGCGCCTGGATACGGCGGGACGACACCTGGGGGGGAGCCATCGAGGTGTCCATCCTGTCCAAGTTCTACCAGTGCGAGATCTGCGTGGTGGACACTCAGACGGTGCGCGTGGACCGATTCGGGGAGGACGCCGGCTACCGCAAGCGCGTGCTGCTCATCTACGACGGCATCCACTACGACCCGCTGCAGAAAGAAACCCCCGGCACCGACGCCCCGCCCCAGACTATCTTCTCCACCGCCGACGATGTCATCCTGGCGCAGGCTCTGGAGCTGGCGGACGAGGCTCGGCGCAAGCGGCAGTTCACAGACGTAAACCGCTTCGCGCTGCGCTGCATGGTGTGTCAGACTGGCCTGGTGGGACAGAAGGAAGCGCGGGAACACGCCAAAACAACAGGCCACACCAATTTCGGGGAAGTGTGAATTTTATTTTTATTTTTTTGCCCCCACCTTGGTCTCACTCTGGAACTGCCTCCGAAACCCTGTGCGCCCCCCCCCTCCCCGCCCTCCCCCCATGTCTGGCAACTGTGTCAGTCTGCGTCTGTCTGCTTGTGTGATCCTCTACCTCACATTGTCCAGCGACATCTACGGAGAATCTGCAGACACTGTGGTCGGTCTCTACTCTCTTCAGTATTATGTTCGTTTCGGGTTTTTTTTTTTAACTGCCATCAGTCGTCGAAGAAAGCAAAAAGAAAAAAGAAGCTAACTTTAGTTGTCCACTGTCGTGAAACCATCGCACTCGTTTCACGAGTGGAGACGGTTCTCCAGTTTATGTCGGGGTCCAGGAAAATATGCAAACAATTCCAGGGACTTCATCCGTTTGGATCACTGGAGTTTGTATCGAGACACCGGTCCATGGCGCCGACTGACATCAGAACGTGTACTGTGTCTTTAGAGAGTTTAAAACTACCACTTACATATGAAGTGATCTTACTCACTGTTGTCTTAACGGCAGAACACTACGTTTGACTGTTACACATCCTGTTGGTTTATGTAGCATGGTATGTTTGATTTGACTCATGGACAAAGGTCGGGCTTCATTTCAGTGACTCGTCTTGAATCAGCAGCCATTTTGAAATATGATCCATCGTTGTTTACTTGTATGAATACTTCTCCGTTTGTCTTTAGTTGCGACATCACCAAGCTTGTTTTTAAATGAAATAAACTAATTCTTAAAAAAGTTTATGGTGCTGAAGAAATATATTTTAAAAATCTATAGTGCTTTGCTCTTTATCGGTACAGCATATTTTAATATTTTCATTCAGGAGTGGGAAACCCCTTAAGAATGAATAATTTATATTTAGGATGTTCCTTTAGATGTTACTTCTCCCTAACGAGGGATATTCACTCGTCTGCAATGCGCAACTTTGCCACTCGATGTCACTGAGCTTCACACAATGAACCTTTAAAAGTTCTCTTGCTGTTCCACCATGTTGTTGCACATCTGAACAGAAAGGGTTGAAGTCAGACATCTGGTGTCTTTTCCCTTCTACTCGCTGCCTGAAAGGATGAAGCACCCGGTTTGTTTTTCAGTATCTTATGCAGAACCAGTATTGCTATGCCACATATCTGTCATATTGGTACTGAGTTGTTGCCAAAAAAATTATTCTGTTTGAGGACTGGATTGAAAGTTTTACTGTAGATTGAGTTTTTCTTGTTTTCAGAAACTGTGCTGACATGAATCAAACGCAGGCGAAAAATATTGAATGGTTTCTTTGCTGGAATGTGAATTTAGATTTTCATTTTGATCCATTTCCTGACTTGTTTTGTTTCAGCAGTGATATTGGATTCATCGGTTTGCATCAAAGTGAAACTATGAAACAGCTTTGTTGTCTTTTGGAATAACTAAGTTCTCATGACCCTCCCAGGTCAACAACAGTGAATGTTGCACACACAGAACTGGATTTACTTGATTTTTTCAGTGTTGTGTCACAATTAAAAGCTATTAGCCGACAGTGCTGTGTCGGAGTTGTTTTGTCTTCTTTAATATCTAAGAATGTCATAGTATAATATGTCAAACAAGGATGTCATAGTCAATCATGAAAACATTCCATATTATAGTATGTCGTCCAAAATCTGATATAAATAGAGCAGTGGAACTTTACTTATCCAAACAACACAAACACGATCCAGAGATTAGCTCCAGTTGGCGAAACATGACTCATCCTGTGTTGGTGTGGTTGGATTAAACTTTCCTCATGTTATTTTAAGGAACATCTAATTTTTCTTAATTGGATCTCTGATGTGGTCACGCAGCGTGTGGCTGATTTAAAGTTAGTGTACAGACCGAAATGTGTTTATATGAATAATTACATTAAAACCATTCACTCTAGAAGTAAAAGTAATCCCACCTAAATCCCACAGATTACACACGATCATTCCGATAACAATGATTGATCGTGATGAACCGAGAGCAGCCACACTCGCCCTCGTGGCCTGCAGAGACAGATGATTAACAGATTACCAGCAGGCGTGGCTGCCATGACAACCAGGGCTCGCGTGTCTTAGCGGAAACGCTGCTCTGTGATTGGCTGAGGGCTCAGGGCAGAGTGTCCTTCATGCAGGTGTCAGAGTGAAGCTCTCAGTGCTCACAGCCGAGCGACACAGCGACCACTGCACCCACAGCCAGGTAAGCGCGCCTCACTGTTGCTATAGAAACCGATACCTTGTTTTACTTATCTTTGTTTATTTTTATCTTGTGTTGTGGGATAAAGTTAAGTCTCCCTAAGATTATTTGAGCTTTGAGCTCATCTATTTATGATCCTGTTTTTTTTTAAACAGATTAAGGTTCCACATTTGTGTTTACAGTTATTATAGACGATGTATAAGCTTGTTACGTCAGATTTCACAGACTAGTTTCTGAACTCCTTAAAAATAATAATAATAATACTGCAATATTTAAAAAATGAAGCATTAAAGGCAAACAATCTAAACAACTAAATAAATCGGTAGACTGAGGTAAAAATATAAATATAGACATTTTACAGATGAGAAAAAACAAAGTAAAATGATCCAAAATTGCTAAATAACGTTATATACATGTTGATATGTTCTCTTTGTAAACGAGATCTTTAAAAAAAAAACAGAAATAATCATTTCAAAGCACACAGTAGTGATATGACATAATAAATCATACTCCATGTGTTCAAAGCCAAGTATTGATGTACTGACTGATCAATCGAAATCTGAGACAAAATGTTTCCAAAGCTCCAGCTGTGCCAGTAGGTCAGAGTGTCCTGATCCACAGTCAGAGTCTACAACATATCAGCGTTTACGACGCTTCGCTGGAATTAGGTTAACGACCTGAATGTGTTTTCTGCCGGAGCCTTTGATGATGTTACAGTACATTTAACAGAGAAATATACTTTAAAATGCTTAATCAATACTCTGGTTGTCTCTTTGTGATCATCTTGAAATAAACAATAAGCGCTTAACACCTTGTTTCCACACTGCAGACTCATATCCTGTCTTTACATAAGAGCTCTGGATGTGGGACAGTGCACAGGGATGGAATGTTAGAACAGTGCAGGTTCTGTGTTTGTGCTCAGGTGCTGGAACTGATCCTACATGGGATCTGACAAAAGTTCCTTTGTGCTAAAATTCCAAATGCTCAGACGGCTTTAAACTTTATTTCCTATAAGTGCCTTTAACACGACTGGACGTTTATCCCTAAAATCCATATCTGAGGATTCAAAGGTTGGTTTCAGGTGAAGCCAAATAAAAACATGGATATCATGTGGCTGTCAGGAGATGATCCCTGCAGCTCCCCTGTCGCTCTGAAACTGATCCACATGATGAAGATTAGAAGTGGCATGTGTTCTGTAATCTGAGTCACATGCAGGAGGAAGATGAGTTCGATAGCTGTCAGAAACAGGACTGAGCTGCAGCTCGCGCCGTCACAAGAAGGAGAGGAGGCTGGAGGTCAGAGGTCACATGATAACGAGTTCAATGGCACAACATTAGTGCTACCACAACCACAACACAATACTAACCCTACTACAACCACAACACTAACCCTACCACAACACTAACCCTACTACAACCACAACGCTAACCCTACTACAACCACAACGCTAACCCTACCACAACCACAACACTAACCCTACAACAACCACAACACTAACCCTTCTACAACCACAACACTAACCCTTCCACAACCATAACATTAGCGCTACCACAACCACAACTCTAACCCTACTACAACCACAACACCAACCCTACCACAACTCTAACCCTACCACAACCACAACACTAACCCCTCTACAATCACAACACTAACCCTACTACAATCACAACACTAACCCTTCCACAACCATAATATTAGCGCTACCACAACCACAACACTAACCCTACCACAACATTAGCGCTACCACAACACTAACCCTACCACAACCACAACATTAGCCCTACCACAACCACAACACTAACCCTACTACAACCACAACATTTACCCTACCACAACCACAACATTAGTGCTACCACAACCAAAACACTAACCCTACCACAACCACAACATTAGCGCTTCCACAACAACAACACTAACCCTACTACAACCACAAAATTAACCCTACCACAACCACAACATTAGCTCTACCACAACCACAACACTAACCCTACCACAACCACAACATTAGCGCTAACACAACCACACTAACCCTACTACAACCACAACACTAACCCTACTACAACCACAACATTAACCCTACCACAATCACAACATTAACCCTACCACAATCACAACATTAGTGCTACCACAACCACAACATTAGTGCTACCACAACCACAACACTAACGCTACTACAACCACAACGCTAACCCTACTACAACCACAACGCTAACCCTACTACAAACACAACACTAACCCTACCACAACCACAACACTAACCCTACCACAACACTAACGCTACTACAATCACAACACTAACCCTACCACAACCACAACACTAACCCTACTACAACCACAACACCAACCCTACCACAACACTAACCCTACCACAACCACAACACTAACCCTACTACAACCACAACACCAACCCTACCACAACACTAACCCTACTACAACCACAACGCTAACCCTACTACAACCACAACACCAACCCTACCACAACACTAACCCTACTACAACCACAACGCTAACCCTACTACAACCACAACACTAACCCTACCACAACCACAACACTAACCCTACCACAACCACAACACTAACCTACTACAACCACAACACTAACCCTACCACAACCACAACACTAACCCTACTACAACCACAACACTAACGCTTCCACAACCACAACATTAACCCTACCACAACCACAACACTAACCCTACCACAACCACAACACTAACCCTACCACAACCACAACACTAACCCTACTACAACCACAACATTAACCCTACCACAACCACAACATTAGCGCGACCACAACCACAACATTAGTGCTACCACAACCACAACACAACGCTAACCCTACTCCAACCACAACGCTAACCCTACTCCAACCACAACGCTAACCCTACTCCAACCACAACGCTAACCCTACTACAACCACAACATTACCATTACATCCTTTTAACAGGGTGAAACTGGAGGATCAGTGGCGCTAACGTGGAAAGAACTAGAGTAGTACGATGCCTAAAAGTGAGACCTGGCCAGGTGGTGCTGGATTGGAGACGCTGAGCGGCATGGACAGTGGAGGCAGCTGTGACAGTGTCGTCAGTGCCAACTCTGGATTTGTGAGTTCCTGACCTTCCCTTCTTTAATCTGACATGAGTGTAGTCGGAGAATATTATGGGATATCTAATGCTGAATGTCTTACAGAGCGATGATAGCCTGGAACACCTTTCTGCTGAGGAGAAGGCCTGCCTCATGTTCCTGGAGGAGACCATCGAGTCGTTGGACACCGAGGAGGACAGTGGGCTGTCCAATGACGAGCTGGACCAGATGCCCAGTCCTGGCAGCCTCACCACCAAACTTGCCGACTTGTCAGCCTCCATGAGTAAAAGCAAGCTGACTGGTGAGCTAATCTAATCTAACAGAGGCAGAATTAGCAAATACAACAATTACTCCAATTCCGTTTGTCTCTTTCAGATCTGCAGAACAACGTCGCCAAGGAGAGTCCTGACACCACACACCCGTATAGCTACCTGGTTCCAACACCTTTTGCCCTGGCAGGGTGTTCAATCCGCTCAGTGTCCTGCTCCAAACTAGGAGTTGATCCAGATAAGAACCCGTCCAAGCCTCAGATCACAAAAAACAAACCTCATCAAAACAACCCGAAACCTTGCGTCCACTTTGACGTTGACGTCGTGATACCTCCTCCGACGAAACCCAAGGAATGCCCAGGACAGTTCAAGACAACAGATGGTCGAGGACCTCTGTCCTACGAGGCGCTTGTTTACCTGCGAAGGAGTGCCTCTACGAAGAAGACCCCTCTGTGCCCCACGGTTGATCACACTCTAGAATCTGACAAGGATCTTCCCACACTGGTGAAACCCCAGAGTCTTGCCCCTAAACCCGACTCTTCCCGACAAGAGCCCTCCAAACCAAAGATAAGTCCTCCAGCTGTGCCGCCTAAACCCAAAAAGATTCCCGCCAACATCGCTGCGAAAACACAGAGCGGAAATTCTGCAAAGACGAACGCTTCGTTCAGTCTCAAGCACACGAAGGACGCCCAGGTAGTGAGAGTGGAGGCCTTGCAGAAGCTTGGCCTCCTGAAAGAGGAGGAGTCAGAAAATGAGACGGTGGCTCCACTCCCTCCTCCCAAATCTCACTCTTTCTTGGACCCGACGCATAAAAGACTCACCAAGGCTTCCTCTAATCCACCGAGAACTCCCTCGTTCTCTTACTCGCAAGTGCCCAAGAACAAGCCTTTGCAGAGCAGCGCCAGTTTCCATCACTACTCCAGATCCAACCAACCGTCCGTTTTGACTCCTGCTCCGTCCAACGGAGTAAAGCCAGATGTTCTGGACGGCCACAGAAGTGGCGGACACCTGCCAGAGACAGAGAAACCCACCTCTGTACCCCAGAAACAGTCTCAGTCGGTGGGGTATACAGTGATGGTGGTGCCGGGGATGGGAGCCGATAGACGGGAAGCGCTTAGGAAACTCGGACTGCTCAAACAGTGAGCTCTCAGAGAGTTCAGGAGTCCCAGCAGCCTTACGAGGCAACTTGGTACGCAGCACTTTTGGCAAATTAACACAGGAGGATAAAGAGGAAGAGTTTAAAACCGCAAGCCAGCACTTTAAATCTAGGTGGCACTTACATTCTTGAGGGCAGTTTCTTGATAATTACAATCAAAAATGTACCCTTACGTTTCAAACCCTGAGGACTTTATAGTCTTCAAGTCGATGGGTAGACATACACTGTTACGCAAGGACTGGTTGAAAAGGGTAATAATGATACGTGCTTTTACATAAGAGTCTCCTAAAGTCTTGGATAGCACCAGGAAGAGATTTGTTACTAGTTGCTTTTTTGAAAAAGAGCCACTAATACTCGCTAACCATAACGACAGTGTAGCTACTGTAAGTTAGCAACTGTTGCAGTAGTGGGTTGGTGAATGATCTCAAACACAATTTTCCAAACAAGTCTCATGTTTATGGCTTTGAGATCATTCGACTCCCACTGAAGCAATAAAACATTACAATGATGTAATGAGCCTTAGTCTGCACATACTTAAGATGCTGATAAGACCATGACAAAAAGCCACTGTGTGGTTTTATATTCCTCTTCCCTCATACTCTGAATGAAAATGCTGCTCCATTCTACTTTCACTCAAAATCAACCAAAAATTAAGGGATTATTTGAGGGTTGTGATTTTTTTTAAGGGACTTGGCTGCTTGTTTTTTCGCAGATTGTGCCTTTAACTGGATCGGAGGGGCAGAGTGTGTTTGCCGTTCTTTATTGTGGTGGTTTTTCCTTCTTTTTTGTAAACAACAGTCAACATCATCATTGTAGAGTTGCTAAGATCTGACGTATCATTAGTTTACATTGGAGTATTTTTACTATGATTTCAAACAAGTGGATTAGACAGAAATAGTTTGAGAAGCTGTTCATGTGACTGGGAATGAAAAAACAAATAATGTGACAATTTCTACAAAAATAAAATATCAAAAAACAAATGTAGTATCTTGTATATTGAAATCTGTCAAAGGGGAAGTACCTCTATTTGTTTTTAACCAAAGTAAAGATACTAATGAGCAGCAGAGGAACAAAAGTACCACATGCGCCTTTAGAATAAAAAAGGATCTTTTGAAAAATACTTTAAAGTAAAAGTACTACATTGTCATTAATATTACAAACTTCATAATAGTACCAAACAAAAAATACTAGCACAAGAATTATGATGATTTAAGAGAAGTAGACCCAGCCCTTACAAAGAGAGAGAGAGAAAAAAAAACGATGAAAAATATGCACTAGTAGGATAATGAAGTAATGCACTTTATGGTAACCACCACTATATATATATATATATATATATATATGTATATAAACACAACAGGGCTGAGTACCTGGCAGAGAGGCTTCACCTCAGTACTCCATTCAACTCTCCTCTTACACATGTCATAGTACTCTCTACTCTACTTCTACTGTCTCCTCTTACCTCTGGCCATGACAAAGCCTGCTCAGCTTCTTCTTCTTCCCTTATCCGATTATCCTAAGCCCCGCCCCCCTGACAACCCAGCAGACCGTCTTTATTTTCTTTTATAACCTTCGCTTGTTTAGACTTCTAATTCCGCCCGATCAGAATGTGTTGCGCGACAAAGCCTGGACTGAATTAGCGGTTGATCATTATGGGATGACAATGCCACCGGCCGTCTGTAATGTCATCTCCGGTGTGAGGTAACTGACGGACCTGTCTCAGGTGATTGTCTGCATGGAGGAGTCATTTAAATGGCCGGAGAAATCAGGTCAGAGCAGAAATGGGAAATGTGATCGTGTGGTCGTCATAGAAACGGAAGTGTTTGATGCATCTGCGGTTGCTACAACAGTAGAAAGAGGCCACAACTAGGTCATTTTTGATCATTCTTCATCAAAATAAATAAACGTTAAAAATGTATACTTCACAAACGTCGGAGAAAAACCTGCAGTTCACGGGGTGGCCACTTGAGACTGTCAATCCTAATAGACTCATATTTATAAAACTTTAAAGGTGACTTAAACATGTTTAAAGCCCGCTGCAAAATACGGATCTGATCTCAATCAGTCACATAGCGTTTATTTTTATTCTATTGAGGTCTGAAATTGTGGAAAATTAAGGGGCGTGGCCTCTTGAGTGACACCTGAGCCAACCTGGCAAGTTCTGCCACTACAGCTCTATCTGTGCTCCGCCTCTTTTCCCATTTTTGGATGAACCAGGAAGTAGGAGGAGTAAGGCATCGCCAAGACCCGCCCACTACGAGCCTCATAAGCGCCCTACAGAAACCTGAGTGACATGACGGATGCTACCTCTGACTTTACATACAGTCAAATCCTAAACAGAGTTCACGTAATGCACCTTTAACTTTCCCTTTTAAAGAATCCCCCAGCTTTGTTTCAGGCTCAAACAGGAAGTTGAAGGCTCTCTCTCGTCCTCTTAAAGGATTAGTGAAACAACACCTCAGTCCACTACGCTGACCCTCAGAGGTCACATGTAACAGGAGATAACTGTCCACTATCTGTCAACACTGTTGCCACGACAACTGCCCTTTGACCCGTTTGTGTCTACGACCGGGATCTCATGTCACTGCAGACATGTCCGGGTTTGTTGAGAGAATTCAAGCCCATCAATCCACAGCCGGATATGTTTACTTTATTTCATCCAGGTGGACGTTACAGCGGTAAGATGAAGTTTTTAAAGGTGCAGTGCAAAAATTACAGGCTCGTTTTTGGGTCAAACTTTGATCAAATGTACATTTAAAACACACAAAGACAAAGTGCTTTATGATGCCTATACGTGTTGTGGTTCACAGTGGTTTTGGAAAAACCTCTATTTGACTATTTACAATATACTGAATGAGATCATTGTTGTTTTTGATCATTTAAAGGTGCAGTGTGGAGGATGAAATGCCATCTGGTGGTAAGGTTGGTGCACTGGTACACTTTTCTTTGATAAAAAACTAAATACATTGAAAAAGACGGTAAAGCTTCAAAATAAAAGCTCCTTTATTGAAGCTAAATCACTCAGGTTTGGTTCCAGGTGATTTGAGACCTGCCTACATCCGACACACTGCACCTTTAAATCACAAACACATGTCAGCAACACGTGCAGGTGGGAGGAATTCACCGTTTGTTTACATCCCGTCACTATTGATGTGAGCTTTGCTTTTTTTGCGCTTCACCTTACCATTGGACAAAGAGGCGCCCAGGGACTCCAGGCGGAAAGGACGAGGGAGGGCGGAGTCAGAGGAGGCGAGGGAGGGGCTGAGGGCGGCTCCGTTCACCAGAGGAGGAGAGTGGACGGCTGAGAGAGAGAGAGAGAGAAGAGAAGGGAGTGATGAATAATCAGGGATCACCGTCTCCAAGGGTCAGAGGTCAGTGATTCCTCCAGGTCCGGCTCGTACCCCCGTGGCCCTTGGAGGGGTCGACGCCCTGCAGCAGCTGACTGGCTCTTTTTGACTTGAAGTAGCTGCTGGCGATGTTCTCACTGTCACTGCGGGCGAGCATTTCCTTATACCGGTCCTCCTCCACCTGCCGGGGACACAGAGGGGCGAGAGGCTGGATTATTATTCTTTATTATCTATTTGTTTTATCTTTTTTTTTTACTTTCCATTTCATTTGATATGTAACATGACAGGTGGATGATATGGTGCATCCCCAGAGGGGAGGTCATGCCCCCTAGTGGGCGCCTGGTGCCATTACAGGGGATGTGCTGCAATCCCAGCTGTTTAAAATGGATTAAAGTTGTAGTTTATGCATTTTAGTTTTATTTGGTATCAATGTTGCTCATTTTTATTGATTTTACTTATTAAATGTATTAAATATATTTATTTATTTCACTTATTAGAGACCAGGTCACATTATAAGCCTATGTGTGTGAGGAAAGGCCCACCATGAAGGGTTCTCCACCATCGGCTGCTGAGCCTCTTCTGGGTGACGCTTTCGGATGCACGGCTGTGAGAGAGAAACAAAACACGGATGAATAAATACATTTAAATACATTTGAATGAATAAATAAATAGAATTATTTGTTCTATGATCCCTATAATCGGATCTCGCACCTGAGGGCAGCGTGGTCTTCTGCACGGTCACGTCCGGCAACCTCCAGGCGGCACCTTCCTCGTCCCACACCGCCTCCTTCTTCAGGCGGTCCAGGTTGCTGTAGTTGCAGTCGCGGCGCACCAGGGGCACCATGCGCTCCAGCAGCCCGTTCAGCAGCTGGCCCTCCCTCTCCAGCCGGCGGATGGTCGCCAGGTAGTCGTCCCTCTCCTCCTCAAACTCCGCCTGCAGGTCCCTGATCTCCAGTTTGGCCGCTTTCAGCTGTCGGAGCGAGACCCAGCATGACCCGGCAAGCGATGCTTCACGATGCCATATGAAGAGGCCGTGACACTGACCTTTCCCTGCACTTTGACGAGCATGTGGCTTTTGGCGTGGACCTCCTCCTGGATGGAGTTGTAGACGTTCAGCAGCACGTTCTCGCTCTCCTCGCCGTTCTCCGACAGCGCCTGGATCAGCCTCACCTTCCTCTGGTCGGCCAGTCTCTTCCTCTGCCGGTGCCTCTGCTGCAGCTCCTTGTTCCGGGCCTGTTCCCCCCCCACCACCTGCTGCTCCAGCTGCTGCAGCCTAGGCGAGAGAGGGGGGGGAGAGGGAGGGAGAGGGGGAGAGGGAGAGAGAGAGAGAGAGAGAGAGAGAGAACAATAATAACATCAAACTGTGATGGAACAACAGGAAGTGGAAGTGATAAGAGCAATAACATGTCAGAATCTAGGGCACATGGTTTAAGAGGGATTATTAAAGGTGCAGTGTGCAAGAGTTGATTGTAATTATCATCATTTCCATTGGCATAAAATTAATATAAAGTCATATACCAATGTCTTTGTTATTGCATAATAACTATATTTGTTTGTTTTCATCAACATGGAATGAGCGGGTCCTGTCCACGGAGGTGGCCATGTTGCACCGCCATCTTTTTACAGGAGCCCAGAATGGACAAAGTCAACGACGTTTGAGTCATCATGTCAACACATCTTACACAATGCACCTTTAAGAGACGGGAAGCAGCAGAAATGATGTTTATGAAATGTGCGTGGACGTAAACACGAGATCAACAAACCTCTCCAGGACGTGTTTCTGGTCCAGAGGTTCTGCTTCGGTGACGTCCGGTGGGTCGGCAACTGGACCTTGGAGGACTCCAGCATCAGCTGAGCACTGGGACAACAAGAGCAGTGGATGATCTTTAATTAGCCTCATTAGCCGCCAATAATACAGGGAATGCTAAGAATGGAAAACTCAAGGGTGTGTCTGCATGCATGGTAAAAACTTTTCAGGTGAGAGTTTGCAGGGGACTATAATATTACAATAATAACAACAACAATAATAATAATAATAATGTCGTTCTGCATAAACATGTGGAACCAGACATCGTGCTGCGACATCTGATCCTTGATGTCATGTGACCAAAACCTCAGCATTTGATTGGTTCCAGACTCCTGTGTGGATCTCAGTGTGCAGAACACGCTGTGTTGGTCTCTACCTCGGTCTGAGAACCTTCCCCAGGTGCACTGACGGACAGTGACTCGGCATCAGGGCCGATCTCCTCCTCAGCACCACGGCTCACGCAGCTGGAGGTCACTGATGAGGGGAGTTACAAAGATGCAGCATCAGCAAAAAAAGAACACAACAACAACGTCAAATACATATATATTTTTCTATTTACTCGTTTCCTTGTGCCCTAGCGATTTCCTCCTCTCAGTCTTTGGGACAGTGCGCCCCCTGCTGGCCTGGGCCGTCTCCAGATTGGACACCTTGGACTGATAGGAGGAGAGGAGCACGGCGATGTCCTCCTGCAGCTTGGCCTTGGACTCCTGCTCTGCGTTGTACTCGGCCTGCAGCTTGGCCAGTTTCTCCTCGTACTCCTGCAACACAGGACGATGATAAATCACTTCATGCTCACACAGTGCAGCAGCAGCAGCAGCAGCAGCAGCAGCAGCAGCAGCAGCAGCAGCAGCAGCAGCAGCGGTGAACGGAGGCGTGGGAAGGGCCTGGATGACTCTTTGCCTCTTTAATCTTCTCCTTCTCTGCCTCTGTAGTGTTGGACTGCGGCCGTGAAGGAGGATCCGGTGGCGTTTTGGACGACTGAGCGGCCAACAGAGCTAAGAGGGAGAGAAGATCAATTCAAGATGTGGACATCAATCCACCAATAACATCAACTTTATTTATATACAGCAAAAAAAAGTCTACACATATTACTGCACATTAGATTCCCATATGTAGTGATACAGTAACAATAGCAGCATGAATATAATAATAATAGTAATAGTAATAGTCATAGTAATAATGATAGTGCTAGTAATTATAATTATAATGATAATAGTAATATAATCATGACATTACGTAGTAGTAATAGTAATGAAAGTAGCAATTATGATAATAATAATAATAATAATAATAATAATAATAATAATAATAATAAAAAATTATTATTATAATAGTGATAGTGGTAGTAATTATAATAGTATCAGTAGTACTACTAATGATGAAAAAATTAACATAATTATTATTATCATGACAATAACAATAACACTAGTATCAGTAGTAATCCTGGTAATTATAATAACAGTAATAGCAGTAAATATAGTAGAATACCAGAAATAATGAAAACAACAGCAAGAATAGAAATAAATCATAAATAAATGAGTAGAAGTTGTAACCAGGTAAGAAAGAGGTCGTTACCCTCTCATCCACTCACTGTTGAGCTTGGCAGAGCCCAGTTGACCCGAGATCAGGGCCCTCAGCGTCTTGATCTCCTCCTGATACTCTCTGAGCAGAGCGTCCTTGGGGTCCTCGTTGATGCGGGGCCGGTTCTGGATGCTCTTGGCCCGGTTGGCGTAGCGCAGCGTGCTCAGGCTCTCCTCGTAGTTGTTGTCGGCGGGGGAGAGGCAGGCGATCATCAGGGTGCGGGTGTTTCCTCCCAGGGAGTCCTGCAGCAGCCGGGTCAGCTTGGAGTCCCGGTAGGGGATGTACCTGGAGCGTCCGTCCACCAGGGCCGAGATGACGTTGCCCAGGGCCGAGAGGGACAGGTTGATCTTGGTGGCCTCGCGCAGGCGCTCGCCGGTGGCGCCGGTTTTGGACTGACGCTCGCTTCCTGCCAGGTCCACCAGGTTGAGTTTACCTGCTCGGAGGTGGTCCTGACCACCTGCATCTGAGGGCGAGGGAGGAAAAGGGAAAATTTACACAATGCACCTTTAATTTTTTTTATTAAAGGTGTAGTGTATAGGATTTAGGTGAGAACATTTCAATTTCAGAAATTAAACTTATGTTGTGTATAATCACCCCATTCAATAATGATGTCCAAAATGAGCCCTTTGTTTACGTCTAAATCCTCTCCACAGGGGCGGCCATGTTTTTTACAGAATCCCTGAATGTTCAGTTAAAGGTGCAGTGTGTAAGATTTGATGACATCTAGAGGAGAAGTTGCGTGTTGTATCCATCACCTCATCCTCACCCTTCTGAACATGCAAGAGAACCTGTGGTCGACTTCAGTTGTCTTTAAAACTCAAAAGATGTTTAGTACGTCCACTCTGGGCTACTGTAAAAACATGGCGGCCTCCGTAGAGAGGAGCCGCTCCTCATGTAAATATACTTTGATGGCCTCGTTTAAGGGTCATGTGAAAAAAATTAATCAGTTAGGCGATTATACATTCATAAAAATGTCAGTGTGTGTGTGTGTGTGTGTGTACCGGTGCTGCAGATCTCCAGGTGGATGGTGAAGATGGAGTGGGAGCGGGAGGAGTCTTTGTTCATCAGGGTGTAGCCCACCGCCCGGTTCCTCCAGCCCTGCTCGATGATCCTCTCACACTCACCCACACTGTGCACCGTGTGCATGGAGAGCTCACGCACATACACCCCTCGCTCTGGGTGCTCCTTCAGCTGTGGGCGGGACAATCACACACACACACACACACACACACCATCAAAATCTGTGCCCACCTTCACCTGCAGGAATCAGAGTGTCACCATGGCAACTAAAACAGGTTTCCTCCTCATCATTGTGTCGTTGACTCACTTCCAGTCTCTGTTTGGTGTCGCTTCCCAAAAGGTCTCTGATTTCCTCGTTGTAAATCTCCAGGTACGACGCCCGCACCAGGAACTTTGTGTTCTCTGCACACTGGCGTGCACATGAACACACAACAACAACAACACACAACAACACACAACATAACAAAATGATCAATAAAAGGTTCCTTTAAAAAAAAAAAAAAAAATTAACGTTCCACCATCTGAAACTATGCAAAGTGCAGCTAATTAATTTTCTTTATTTTGGATTCATATTATGAACATTTTAAACAAAATTGTTTTCGCTGGAAACACAAAAATTGTAAATAATATTTATTCATAATTTATTTCAAATCATTAATTAATATTTTTTTAAATATATACACAATATATAATAACATATATTTAGTTGACAATAAAAAATGTGGCCATTAATTGATGCCTGCATGGGAAACCTAACAGCTGGATTTTCAATGGCCGCATGCCAATAGTCTTAAAGGTACAGTACGCAGGATTCTATTGAATTAAAAACTAAGTGGACATTTTTTTTATTCCTCAAATCAAAACAAACAACAGCTTTTACCTGAATACTCTCAAAGATGTGCTCGAACGCCCGGGGGATGACGCCCCGCTGGGCGGTGGGCTCGGACACGCCCTGCATGGTGTAGGACTTCCCACTTCCTGTCTGACCGTACGCAAAGATGGTGCCATTGTATCCTTCAGTGACCCCCTGTGGACACAAAAGACAGTGAGACACGAAGGTTTGAAATATAATTATATGACATTCAAACATATAAACAACATACAATAGAATCAACCAAGTAACAATACACACACACACACACACACTGTGATGACCTCTGGTGACCTCCAGCAGACTCCTAAGTAAATAATGAGGTCTGCAATCAGCAGCAATAAGATATTGGTCAGAGATGTTGGACTGAGGGTGTCCAGTGACACACACACACACACACACACACACACACACCTCCACTAAGGCGTAGGCGATCTCATTGTACATCTCCTCCGTGGTCTGATCCAGGAAGTAGGTCCCGTCGAAGGTGAATTGTTTGGGGGGCTCGTCCACGGCTCCTGGTTTCTCTATGAAGCACTGGCAACGCTGCAGGTCCATGGTCACCACCATCTTGGATCCCAGGGCCGTCTCTCTGTCGTTCAGGGGCCGGCACCGGACCACCACCTTCACCGACTCGGACCCCATCGCATCCAGCGCAGCACGGGTACCCCAGGTAAAAAAAAACGACGTCTCTGAAAAACACCTCACATTGTCACTGAGCCATGAAGAAGAAACGATGACTCGGCGAAGAAAAGTGTCAACAAAAAGAAAAAGTAAATAAGAGGAGTGTGTATCCAAGCAGCTGACTGTCCTCGCTGCGCGTCGTCTCAGCCTCTCTGCCCCGCAGCTCCTCTTCAAAGCCTTTCAACGTCGCCTAGCAACCATAAACAACCAGAGGCCAGGGTGAAACTGCTGGACTGCAGCGGCCATTTTGGTGAAGACACAGTGAGGTCAGAGAGGGAGCAAGCAGGCTAACACAGGAACTAGCAGGCTAACAGCTACGTTGGTGTTTCATGTGCTACAAAAATGTGTTTGAACAACAAAATAACAGAAAAGGCAGAAATAGTAATAATTAATTATAAGTTATATACTAATTTGAAAAACATGAAATAATAATAATGAATCATTATTACTTAAACAAGTGTTTAGGATACTTGGTTATTTTTATACTATTTTATGCTATATTTTTAATTCTTTAAAGGGCCAGTGTGTAAGATTTAGGTTAAGTTATTTTAATTTCTATTGGTTGAAAAAAAATTGGAAATAATTATACTAATGTTTTTATAGATGCATATATCTTTTCTGAATCTACAGATTCTTGTTTGCATCATCCTACAGAATAAGCACTTTATATTTACATTAGGAGCAGATCCTCTTTGCGGAGGCGGCCATGTTGCATCATCATGATGATGTATATTGAAGACACTTGTTCTATTCTAATAACAATCCCTAAATTTTGATTTTCATTCATTCACTATAAGTGTCTGAGATCATTGTGTTGACAAATTTCACCAAAATCGTACACAAGTGGCGCTGCGATACATCCCATAATCACCACAGTGAAAAAATAATAGAGGATCCTTCCAGGAAAACAAATCACAAACAGTCTCAAATCATGTATCATGATATATTAATATTTAACTTCTGCTAAAAAAAAGCCTGCGCATTGAACCAGTAACAACTCGATCACAGACCAGTGGATTCAAACACACGTCAACAAATGTAATGATCAGGGCTGAAGCCACTCGGGGTCTTTTCATGGTGCAGAACTTATATTGACACTGATTAAAGGAAAAAAAATTAAAGTCACTGAAACAGTGAAATATATTTGTCTTTAAACTACAAGAAGAAAAAAAAAATCCGAATATATAAAAAGGCCTAACATGTAGAATATTTCACCATAAAAACTAGAGGCCCTGCAGGGACGTATACATATATATACAAAAATACTGAGACATAAAAGCATTAGGAAAATAACAAGGATCTGATCCATATTTACAGTAAGTGCCAACACTGTTGAAGGGTGCGTTAGATTCACGCCTCCCGACACCAGGTGCGATTCTGAAATTAGGAGTTTGTGCAAAATGGAAAAAAGAAGAAGTGTCACTCTTGTTCACGTCCTCAGTCGTTGGCAGTTCCACCGGGTTCAGAACCATTTCCTGGAGGAGCTTTTCATTTTGGCTCTGCTGAAGAAGCTGCTGAGACCTTTGGTGGGCGGGGCTTTGCTGCTATGCTCCTCCCACTCGTAGCAGTGGTTGACGCGGGCGGAGCTCAGGAGACACGGCAGCTGCGCCCGGGTCTCGGTGTAGAACTCGATGAGCTCGGCGAGAGAGCTGAACTCCGTCCGGCATTTCTGACACAAAGATGCAGAAATGTTTTCAATCAACACTGAGAAAAGGATTTTGCTGAGTCATTATTTTTAAAAAATGTTTTCTTTTATAAAATATTATTTTGCATTTGTCATTTCATTCTTTTTATATTCACCATTAGTTTATATTTGTGTGCTTCTTAATCACTTTGGTAACTTGACTTGAAAAGAGCTTTATGAATGATAGAATCATTAGTTATTATCAACAATAATAAACACACAAAATAATAAATGTATTATTATTATTAAAATAAAATATTAATAAAAAAAAAAACAATGCTGTTTAACTACAGTTCAGCACCATTATAGCAGACATATCACTACAGTGCACGAGTCCCTAACCAGAGGCACGAACACTTCCTGTTCCCTTTATCCAACAGTAAGGGAAGGTTTTCAGTTCCAGGCCTGAAAGAAGATCCGTGTTTAACACACACAACACACATCAGTGAAAAGACGCCTGGTCATCAGATGATGCCCCGTTACCTCCAGCAGGAACTTCCCTGAGCGGGTGTTCTCGATGAGGTGGGTCACCAGGCCGCAGGGGAAGCGAATGATGAGGGAGCCACACTGGGGTTTTTTAGGGTGAGGACACATGAGGTACGAGCCCAGGACGTCCTCTGCTAACAGGGAGTAGCTGCTGTCACTGGGAGACACACAGAGGAGTTTATGGTCAGTAAAGGTCATGTGGGGGGGGGGGGGGGG
>JAFBJT010024025.1:0-17314 GCA_016785325.1 Chascanopsetta lugubris | reverse complement strand
AAAACGTGAAAAAACGTCATACTATAGTCTGTCGCCCAAAATCATGAAAAACGACAAAGTATAGTCTGTCACTCACTTGTTGTCGAAGCTTCTGTCGACTGTCAGAAAACTCTGTTGACGATGATCAGTTCCCTGAGGCTGAGAAACAAGCGTCTGTCGTCCGGACTGAACCAGCGACGCCTTGTATTCCTCGATCACTGAAACACACACACACACACACACACACACAAACATAAACTTAATTTTCATGACACGTTAAAACACGGGTGCTGTTACAAACACTCGTCACATGATCTCGTTTCTATCAGTCTCTGCACGCGTGCTCCTACCAGCTAACTAGCATTAGCATCACAAAGCTAACCCCTTCATCGCTACAAGCTCCCTGTTCGATTAACTCGGTTCCTTTAGTCTCAGACTCGTTCCACAGACTCAGCTCAAACACACGACTCAATAAAAACACGTGAAAAACACACGAGAGCAGCAGAGTTAGTGTTTTAGTTTCTTACCGGAGAGGACGCAGCCATATTGCTCAAACGAAGATCGTAAAACAAACAGGATGTATCACTCCTGCAGATTCTCAAGTGTGACGCATGCGCCCTGACGTGCATTTTGTTTTGAAGAGCCAAACCGGATGCGTGTGTCCTGATTAACGCTAGTGCACCTTTGCCTGCAGCATCTAAAACAATCCACCCGAGGGCGACAAAGGACCATGATATTCATGCTGTTAGAAAGACAGAATAAAATAAAAAATAAAAAATACAATTACTGAATGTTCATAGTTTTAATATAGTATTTGTTAATTCAAATATGATACTTAATATGTATATATAAATAAAACGTTTCATATAGGGGGGGTGAGGGGAGGGAGGGGGAGGCGCAGGCCCCGGGCGGGGGGGGGGGGGGGGGGTTGCACCAGGATTGGCAAATGCAAGTGAAAGGTAAAGGTGACATGTGTGGCAGGGCTGACAGTCACATTTTCAGATTATTGACTTCCAGGAAAACCAGCAGGAGCTCGTCCCGCCCACACCCCCGTAGGTGAGGCCGCTGCTGGGTATGTTCAGTGCGTTTCCCTGGTCTCTGCCCGGTTCTCCCGTGGCCGCTCTTACTCATACTCTAATCAATAAAACTAATATTGATATATACATGCTTTACTGAGTGATTAAATCTCAACAGACTGTTGAAGCATGACAAAAATACAACATTAACATTTTCTGAGTATTTTTTTTTCTTTTTCTTGAACCAGTGGCCCAACAAACGTCAGAGGTTAAAAAAGACTTTTACTGTTTATTGTTTGTATAGTTGGACCTTCCATTGTCAAACTTAAAAGGAGGATAACAAGTGGCGGTCAAAAGAAAAAGACTCCATATGTCTGCTGCACCAAGGAGTTTTGTGGAGTAAAAAAGATTTTTACTGACCCAAACATTTCTCAAGCAATAAAAACTGTTAGTCCTTCAGAAAAAAAAACAATGCATTCGTCACATTGTAAAATCTGAATAACAGGGTTAGGGTTAGGGCTGCAACACAGCAGATTGTTATGTCTCCAGGTGTTTAACAAAGCAAAAACACAACTCCAGCCATGTGGTCGTCTTCTTGGGCCGATCTCACTGACAGTAAACACCCGGGTCTGCAGCTCTAAACAGGGTCTCCACCGCTCATCGTTTTACTTTACCACCATGTTTAGTTTACCACACAAGTACTTACTACGAGATTGTTCTGTTATTTACAATATGTGCTGCTCCCATGCTGACGTCAGTGTTGCAAAAGTAAAAGAATGAAACATGAGAAATGATTTAACTGTTCAAGTGTGAAATAAATGAGAGACTACTTACTTCTCCTCAGAGGTTTCTGTGTATTGGACAGTCACAATCTGGGCAGAATCCTTATTCTCTGTTTTCTGTTTGGAACAAAGAGAATTAAATATAACTGCTTTATAATAACATCTAGAAAGAATTAGAGAGAGAACAGGATTATCTGTTGGAGAGGCTGTGGAACCCATAAACATAGACTCCATTCAAAACAATACAAGTGACCATTGTATCACATCGACAAAAGAAATCCCTGAGATCTGAAAAATCTCAAGTCATCAAAAACAAATTTAAGCAAATGGAATCACTTACATGAGCGGAGATGTCAGTTTTTTCAAGTATAAGACGTTCAGTTAAAACACTATGATGTTTAAGTGGGAAAGATGTAGAGATAGACTGATATGTTTTTATCAGGGCCGATACCGATTATTAGTAGTCAAGGAGGTTGACCTCTGGTA
Source organism: Chascanopsetta lugubris (assembly GCA_016785325.1). Classification (NCBI taxonomy): domain Eukaryota; kingdom Metazoa; phylum Chordata; class Actinopteri; order Pleuronectiformes; family Bothidae; genus Chascanopsetta; species Chascanopsetta lugubris. The sequence continues at coordinate 15,051 of JAFBJT010024025.1, read as the reverse complement.
AGACGCTGTAGAGTGCTGTGATTCTCAACTGATTACCACTACTTTGGTCCTACTTTCAATGGGTTGTGAGCCCGTGACTGAGAAAAAATTAAATATGAAAAACATACTGCTTTTAGCTTGAAGGGGATTGAGAGTGCTCACGCTACTTAACAGTAGGTGCCAGCTTTAGACAAAGAGATCCTTTAAATCAGAGATTCTAAACTGGGACCATTTTCAGATGGTTACGGTAAGTTAAGTACTACTGTTCTTTTATTCTGAAGGGGATTTTTTGGAGTACTCTCTATTCACACTCCTTAACAGTGGGTGGTGATGATGGCCTGTAATGCTAATAACGCTTACGTTTCTTTGCATATGCAAGCCGACCAAGGTGAAACACAAGTACAACACAGACACCAACAGTTTCCTCAATCTGGCTCTCAGCTCATCTATAAGGGGTGATGGTGGGTCCTGAACCCAGAGCAGTTGAGAACCACTGTTATAGAGGGTGACCACAGGTGAGACATATCATACACATCTTCCTATCTGTTTACAGTCAGGTGAAGAAAGGGTCTGTACTAAGAGGGCAGCTGGTGTCAGGTTGGACTTGGAGTGAACGGTTTCGAAAAAAACAATGGAAAAAAGGAGCAGGGGGCACTAATCCTACAGCTCCCCTCCAGTGTTATGTTTACTTTCTCAGGGCTGTCGGATTAAACTCAGCCCAATAAAGAAAAATGAGAGGCAGAAAAAGGGAAGGTAAGATGGAGACAGAGAACCGATGGCAGAAGAAAGAGGTTTTGATTTGCCAAAAACCTAATTTACCCTGACCGTACTGGCTTGAAATGAAGGGGAATTTTTGGGGTTCTGAGCTTTGGTGCCAACTCTGAACGTTTTTCTTTGCTTGCATCATTAGATAAGTTTTCTTGTTTTTCAAATCACGCAGCTAAGCCTTACCAGAATGGTCCTGGTGGGTTTGTGATTGTTGTTACTCATGCGCCTGGATTTCGACAGCTGGACTTCATGACGATGGACCCAACCCCGTAACTCGTGTGCCAACCTGTCAGTCAAAGTCAACATAGGGGAGTTTTTTTCTTACGTGCAAGATAAGACTTGGTTGATTCTGCGGTGTGACTGAAGCGTGTACAACTTACTCTTTGCACTTAGTCCTGTTCACTGAGGGCTGGCAAGGTGGGGGAGGTCTGAGAAAGACTGGATCCTTCACTACCATCAGGGCCTTATCCTCAGAGCTGAATGAAAAGCAGACAGAGAGAAAGGAGAACAATGATAAGTGTGCGGGGTCCTGCTCAGATGAGCTGAAATGAGTGTAACAATTTCAAATCACAATCTGGTAAATAAAAACTTCCACATGTTGAGATAAAGCTTTGAATGAAAACTTAGAGCCAAAATATACATAAGCCCTCAAACAGAGGTGAAACACACACTGGTGACAAGGAGCGGAAAAAAGGGTGGGGTGAAGGTTCCACTGTGGCCTCAATGTGCGGCCCATTACGTCTCGATCAGATTTCATTGGTTAGCGATGGGACATGTGCAGGATGTATGCACAGAAACGCTGATGTGACAGAATGTGTTCCCATGCTGCTATAAATTAGGCACATCAACAAGCTACAGAGAAACATAGTTTATAGACATGACCTCAAGATGATATCTGCGTAATTGAAATTCTATTGTATTGTAGTTTCATCTGGATGTTGCCTTTCACATACGAATAATAAAGAAAATATGAACAGAGGATTCTTCCGTCACTTTCACGACAACAAAACTGTCTCTGGCGTTCTGCTGCGGGGGGGGGGCAGCAGGCAGAACCAAGACAATAACATCAATTCTGTCACAGTGGTCACATTTTTGTTTTCAGCAAATTGACCAAAATCTGTCTTTGGTGTCTTCTACATGTGTGGTTCCACATTTTCTGTCTGAGACTGACTTTTGCGTACCTACATCCGTTACATGCTTGAAACATCACCAACCCACGGACTGGCTCACGGTGAATCCTGCGAGGGGTCACAAGCTGCATTCTCACATCAGCTCATTCACACATGCTGAGAGTCCAGAGTCTCCTTCTGATACTTGGTAGTCTCACATATGGTCCTCTGATGTTTTGTCCATGTCTGAGAACTGCTACTGAAAGCTGAGTCTCATTATGCAAAGCGATGGCCTTAAAGCCTGCACTGTTACCGTGATGTGGGTTTGCCAACTTCGTGGGTCGGCAGCACATTGAATGACTTTCTTCTTCACATGTTTCTGTGATTCTAATTACAACTTATACTATACTTATGTTATAGCTCAGTGCGAGTGAGTGATTGCGCAGCCTGAGGTGCTGATGTAGACTGTTCACAGCCCATAGCCACCTGCAGGAGGCTTGTTAAGAAAACTGTCTGCCACCGACACGATGGCCCCGTTGGGCCTCCCTCTCTAAGCCAAAAACACATCGGCTATGCTTCACGTTCCTGTCACTAAACATCCTGTAAATGGTTCCATGAAAGAAAATGTCAAACCACTGAGGCCTGATTATAACTCTAACTGAGGGGCCCGTATTAACCTTCTGACAAAAAACACCTTCCTGCTCCGTGGAACTCAAAGATTAGGTTGCATACCCCCCCCCCATCATCGTCCTCTGGGCTGCATTCTGGTGCTGTCACCCCTTTGTAAAAGCTAATCTGTTCCTTCCTGCAGGGTTAATGCTGCAGGGAAACCCGATACTGTGGATGACTGGTTCACATTAACATGTGTCATACCCTGCGGAGAGATCTGACACAACACAGGCTGCCGATGCCATCAGACACTCTGACCACCTTGCAAAACATCATTCTTAAGAAGGTGGGGGTGCCTGTAACTTACCAAACAACGGTGTTATTTATGCAATTTACGAATGAGACTGTTGGGCCTTTAATGTATTTGAAGACAGATAAATATAGTATAACCCTTTAGAAAAATAAACTGTTACCAGCAATATAGAGCTGCATGTCAAACAAGGCCTGTCCCCAATTTCCCACCTTGTTTCTCAAAGCGTAAACTAGCCTGGGGCCTGGAATCATTCGAAAGGCAGACATTTTGACAGAGTCTCTAATCGTCTGGCACGTGTATTTACACGTGCTGTAATGAGCTGTACGACTCAGACCTAATTCAGGCACAGGTGCATCCTGGTCCGCTGACATGGCGGTGAAACAAAGTGTTGTGAAAGGTGTTGTGGGAGTTGAGCTAGTTACCTGTCGGCCATCTCAGGGAATCGGCCGTCGAGGTCTTGGGGTCCCGCCACTATGTTGGTCTCTGCCTCCGGGGAGAAACCCAGCAGGTGTCTGCCGCTGTGCTGCGTGGACAGGACTTGGAGCTTGGAGCCAGGACCACCCAGGAACAAGCTGGGGATGAAATAACAGGTGAGGTGAAATCGGGACGTTTGGGCCGGAGGAAACAAACTAAACACATGGTGCATGACTTGGTGCAGGATTGAGATGCACATGGAATTCCACATAGACCACTTCCTGTGCACAGGAGGGTGTTTTCATTTTTTGGCCAAGGAGCAGAATCTGAACTGTGATCTAGGGCACAACAACCCAAAAGACACAGGAGCACACAAACAAGCGAAAAATACTACCACCCCTCCCCCCCCCCACACACACACACACACACACACACACACATTCTCTTTCACCAGCATAACTGGCATTTTCAATTCAAAGGATCTGACCTCAAAAGCATATTGTACATTCCAAAGGAGAAGCCGAACACACAAATGCGTGCACAGGTAGACACACATCACATAGAAAGACACACATACAGTTTAGCGACTGTGAATATAGCTCAAATCACAAAAGCAAACTTTTCCATGGGTCCCACGAAACCTTCTCACATTCAAGGTCTAGAGAACCAGTGAAAGAGCACATTCCGAGAACAGAGCACACACATCTTATCAAATCCAACAAGAACATGCTGGCATCTTCGTGGAGAAAATAATTCAGAGAAAAAAATACTAAAAAATACTAAAAAACAAAAAACATTTTTTCAAGATGAGAACAGAGAATCTGTCATTGGAGTTGGAGGACAACTGCTTGACTTTGAGTTTGAGGGATTACGCAATCCTGCATCTGCAAACTGGGTGTAATCAAGCTGTTTTTCCCCCTGTGTACTTTTATATAACTGTGATTTGTCACGACATGTAATGTTACCAGCAGAGATCAGGAGAGCTGCCACATAAAAATGTTTTACACTTCTTTCGTAATGTAACATGTCTTATAAATGTGGTAAACAATTGCCACCTCCTCGGAATCAGTAGGTTGTTTGAAAGCGTAATCATCCATTAGTAACAGAGATATATAAACTCTTAACAGCAGTATCGTAAATCTAAGAACACTATTGTAAAGGTCAAATCTTCGTTGCGAGAATGTTACAGACTCGTTTGTTATGTTTCATTATTAAACCAATGTGTTACCAACTGCAGAGAAGAGGTTCAGTTCTGAGGGGGAATGGGAAATGTTGCGCACTGTTTTCAGTCAACTTTCAGTGTCTTACACGAGAGCAGTGATTCCCACAATGAGTCATGGGGCTTCCCATTTGTTTTCCTTCAGTAATCTGAATCCCTTTGCGCTCGCAGGATGTTGCCGTTCCCCGTAATCTTAGTTCAGCTGGAGAATCTACATCTCCACTGAAGTGAAGCCACTGGATGGTAAACGAAGTTGCGGACTAGGGCAACTGAAGGGACATAAGACATGAGCGATGACATGCTCACCTCCTCGGTCCGACATTCAGCATGAGGAACACCACGACAACCATGAGACACACGGCTCTCCTCTTGGGCGCTGTTGTCTTTAGCACAGTGTTCTGCAGAGAGAGGGAAGGAACCACATTACTGTATATTACAAAAGTATCAGGCATTATGTTGGTAGGACAGGTTCATTATGAAAACAGGAGACTATCCTGAGCTTTACAGCTATGAGTTGCAACTGTGTTAGAAGACAGAAGATGACGTATTACGTTATGTTACAATGAATACTATTAATGTATCAACAGTCTAAATTCTGTGAGCATGGACATCAGTGTTTACCCGTAACATTATTTTATTAGAATAGAACAGAATAGACCTTAATTGCCATCTATGCATCGTACAAACATTTATGGAGCTAGTCCTTTTAAAGTGCCAAATAAACACAAATCAACAACAAATACAAAATGAAACAGACAGCAAACACAAACACTCATCTGTATGATAGAATATATGCATAAACAGTGCACAGTAGGTTGGAAAGAAAAGTGCTCGGGAGTACATAAGTGAAAAGTAAATAAAAAATGGAATTATCTGGCTGCATCCTTCATTTCTTTAAAATGCACACCGGGTCTCTGAGTCTGAATGTTTGACACATTATTCATTTATAATGTCATACACTTTGAATGGCATTTGATTAGTTTGAAAAGTGCTGTCTCAATAATGATGAACTGATATCCCAATAAGTTTAAATCAGGAGGTAGCTTTGAGTTACAATTACCTATATGTATCTCACCTTTTTTCAATTTGAAATATTTGCGATGTGTGAAAAAATAGCAAACGATTCTTAACCTGCTGCATACCTGTTTCCCACATTTTACTGGGGGGCTGGGAGAAAAGGTTTTGGGAAAATGTTTACACTTAATTGCATAACTTTAAAGTATGGATGCGCACGTTCTGTCCTCCTTTCGTCTGCTCACAAGATCTGTTTGTTACCTTGTCTCCAAGAGGCATGACGTATTATCCCTCAACTGTGCACATGAGTGCTTATTAACTTGGAATTCTTAGAAAAGCAGCAGCATCTGTGCCCTTACCTCACTCAGCAGGCCCTCCAGCTGTCTCTTCAGGTTGCCATTCTCACACTTGAGCGCCTCGTTCTCAGACAGCGCCACTTTCAGGCGGGCCTCCAGCGTGAGGAGGTACTCCTTCTTTTTCTTGCGCGAGAGGGATGCTGACTCGCGGTTCTTTATCATGCGCTGCTGTCTCTGGGACAACTTGGACTGAGGTGAGACACAGCGACAAAGACACATGAATAACATTTCGTGGCACGGCATCCATTCCACACTCGATCCAGTTGATGCCTAACCAAACAGGAAAGGGGAAATTATCTGGAGAATGTGGTGCAATGCCTGAGCCACCTCTGAGGCTTTGAGTTTATCGTGACATTACGTTTATTTATGCTCTGAAAGAGTTGTTTGGTTAACAAGGGCTTTTCACTCACGTGAGAAACACATTAGTCTGAAAACATCAAAATGGCTATCTTGAAAATAAGTACAGGTAATACAAGGAAACTTAGATCAGTATATTATGCATGGCTTTTTATATTTACTGCTGCTTCCACGCTCAAACTCTATCACCTTCTCTGTCACGTATTTGCTCCACCAGTTCCCTTGAACTGAAGAAGTGAGGGCAGACATGAGGTCCCAAATTGGGTCGGTGAGAAAGATCCCATAAAAAAATTGGCCTACGATAAACGGAGGAAACAAAGGGGAGCCTCCAACATCCAATCCAGAGCTCTCCCTAAAGAAAGGAGCAATGGCGCTGCGCCATCGAACCACAGTCGTAGCGCCATCGTACCGATTCTCAGATTTTGGGTGCTACACAGCGGATCGATCCCTGCACACAGACACACACACACAGACGAGCACGCTCGTTCACGTGAACACTCTCCTACCAGCGGACGGTGAGCACACAGAAAGTAACGGTTCAGTCACACATCACTTCTACTCCTCCACATCAGCCCACCCCCCTTTTGTTATTCTCAATTTAACAACCCTTGGGAGGCTGTTGCACCATTCTACTCAACTGACAGAATAATAAATACACATATTTAAGGCGTGTCACGATGTTAATGACAGTTCAGCAACAAATCACGTCTTTAACACTCCTTTAAAAGACCCTAAAAGCAACTGATGTAGCTCCTGCTTAAAGAAATATTTACACCCACATCCTGCGAGACGTTGAGAGGCCCCTCTCAATACCTCTGTTCTGTGTGTGGAGAAGGACGTGTTTATGGAGTGTGTCACTTTTTGAGAAATGAGTTCACATCAGAGGTGCATAAACACTGAGGAGCCACATGCGATCCATGCAAGAAAAAACGTCCAACCATGTCTGCTGCTCTTAATTGCCACAATTATGTTTACATGCTAAGGTTCATTAGCAAACAAACACATCAGATATGCGCATGGATTAAATGGATTTGTCCGTGACTCAATTTCACATCAGCTTCAAAAATGGTCGAAAAAGGAAAAATATACATATTTATATGTAAATTGAGCAAACTAATGACTGGATAAATAAATAACAGATTCCCCCATGGAGAAGAAGTGGCTGTATTCCTACTTAAGGTCAATGGGCAGAATACTGAAACCGCAGCCCTCCATGCAAAATCCAGTAACCCATATCTTCACATGACCTGTCACAAGCAAACATGACCAATACAGCTGCAACCACCCAAACACCTTCACTGTTCATCCATACCCCGACTAACCCGTGACGGGCCTTCCCCAAACACACACACCCTCCCGGGGGAGAGCTTCTTAAGATCCTGGACCAAATAGCCCCTCTGGTGATGAAGTTATTTAGGTCCACGTATTTGTGCTCCGTCTCCTGAGAAACCCGTCTGTCTCCCAGCACAGATCTGGGAGCCGTGCCACTAGCTCGAGCCTGGGAATGCTGCAAGTGAGCGGTTACCAGGGGGAGTGAGGAGTGCAGGGGAACTTTGTGTCGCCACAATGAGGCTGGGGAGGGACATCTTGAGAAGAGGGGGTGAAATAAATGGCAGAGTGGCACCTCTCAATGAAGCCCACATGAATGGACTGGAGAGGCTCAAACTGGCTGGTTCAGACTCTATTTCTGGATGAAAACAAACTGCTATGGTGCCCATGAGCAAGCTACATGCCACCAGCAGGTTGTAGATAGCTGTGCACTGAGCAGTGACATTCTCCAGGTGTGAAGGAGAACTACTGGATGATTAAGCTGCAGGGTATTGCAGAGCGGGGGACTTTAAGGTCAAAGGTCACACTCAACTGCCACATCATCTTCACCTGTAGATCCACAGATCATCTGTCAACCTGCGATAATCAAATGTTTCTGAGAGTCTTTTTGTGAAGTACACGTTTATATAAAACCCAGAATTAAAATCTCATGAACTTTGTTACATAACTGAAAATAATACAGTTTCTGAGGGAGCTGCAAATCAATACAGAGCAAAGGCTAATGTCCAAGTTCTTCCCACATTGCTGCAATGATGTAGCTGTTTTCTATTTTCTAGTATTTGGAGACCAGGATGTTTTGTTTAAAATCATAATCAGATGCAAAAGTACTAAGGATCAAATTACAGAGAAGGTCAGTGTGTTTCGGTGTTATGAAACATTGTTTTTGTTTTCATGTTTACAGAAGTGTTCCTGCTGCTTATTAGGTGGAAGTAGGTTTTACACAGCAACAACAAGAATAAACCGTTGTGCCTAAGATGGAAATATTCTTAACGAGAATGAGCTAACGTTTCAACATGACACATGGAAACTGTTTAAACATCACTGAAACAGTGTTGTTACACATACTTCTCTGTGTGAAAGTGCAGAGTAAATAAGAATCTGGTGGTTCGATGTGATGATTTTAATCTACCTTTCTTGGAGCTGACCTACAAACCTATCGGGGTGATTATGTGTGCTTTAATTGAATCTTAGAGGGCCTTTTTTTTATTTAACATTGAGCCATTTTTCAACCTCAGATCACTGTGTTTTGCAAGAAGGTATATCCTCCAAACAATGCTGACTACTCCTTCGTTTACATAAAACTGACACATTTTCATAAATAACTGATATAAACTGTGTATCAAAATTAACCCTAACTTGGAAATCAGACTGAGTAAATATGATTATCCCAAAGCATTAGAAGAAAGGTTTCCAAGACCATGCCACCCAAGCAAGTGCCATTCGTTGAAATAAACATCTCACCAGTGACCACAATGTATAAAACTGTACAATTTCTGACCTTGTGACAGAAACTAATGTCTTCTCAAATCCAATGAATGGATTCAGCTAACGAAAAATGCGACTTGAAGCTTTTACTTTGAAAAGGGATACAGGAAGTAGTGTAGTATCCATGATTGTGATGTATACTTTAGAGATAACAATACTGTGGTGTGAAGCCAGTAAACCACAGTCTGTGTGGATGAGAAGCTCTTGACTAACTTGGCAATTGCTGCGTCTTCTGTTCATATCTCCGTAAAGCCAATACATGGATCTCTTCGGTATGATGTCAAAACTTATATTTACAAACACTCAGGAGATGTTTTTCGGTCATTTTCTACATATCACCCCTTAAATACATCAACAACAACATCAACTTCTATGGTGATGCCAGAAGTCGTTCTGTAGCAGTAGGCCTTCCTCTGGTCCCCAACGGTAAATCCCTCCCATCCACCTAATGGTAGGAATTGAAGAAGCCTGCAATTCCAGGCTGGGCTGTTTTGCCATCACAGCTCAATCCCCCTCCTGTAGGAGGCCATTACCATGCAGTGATCCAATCCCTGATGGCTGTTTACAGCTGTGGCAGGACGCTGTGGCCGGCACAACACCTGCCCGAAGCATGTAATCGTTAGCAGCCGCTTAACACCCGGGCTTATATAGACCAACTATAGGCCAAAACATGGCACTGTGAAGACAGAAACACACATATGCACGCATGGGCACACTGTAGATACTGCATGAAACCACACCTGGCACAAGCAAGCCATCTTAAATATGCAGTTTACAAGTGCAACACTGAGCTTCAGCTAAACCACAGAGGTTATAAAGTGCACAGCTGCCGCACCAGCATCCACACTCACACAGCATGGTGTGGCTCAAGAGCATGTTCTGGCCCATTTCAATGATTGCGGAGCGAATATGAGCTGCCTGAAATGCTGTTTTGTGACATCCACTGTTTGTTTATTAAAGAGTAATAAAGGCTACACAAAATAACCCTCTTCATTCTTGTATACGGCGCCTATTGTACGTTTTATTGGTACATGTAGCTTTGCAATGAATGAGAGGCTAATTTGTTTTGGCTTCTGAGGTCTGGAGTTCCCTGACATGAAAAGGCTGTCTACAGACTCCATTATGCCAAACGATAATTGGAGTTCCTCCCTGCCCTTTTTAGGAAGAGCTGATTATTTTCACAAGCAGAGGCCGACGCACCCATTCATGAAACAGCAACCACTTATATAGTTTAATTTGGGGTTTCTCCTTCATAAAAAAACCCAAGGGAAAACAGGGTTAATGTCAAGGTACATGAGGCACTATGGTAAAATCTAGAAATCTGACATGAGGATATGACTCATGTTTTTCATCCTTATGAATCAAGGCCAAAGAATTGACTGTTCATATAAAATGATAATAGCTGAAAATTGGATCTATTTTCTGCACTCGTCCTGGTGTCACCATGAATAAAGAGACATTTCACTAACACATACTCAAACCTACATTGCGTGACTGTGAAAGTGAAAACACAGGGGCCGTGGAAGTTCGGCGCACCAATGAAGAGGAAAGAGGAAAAAACACAATTAAAAGTGAGAACATGTTTCCCAACCTTCTAAAGGTCAGAAAGGAGCAAGCGACCAGGAACTGGAGAGCAAAGCCTGAAACAACAGTGAAGCTGATGAAAGTCACAGCATCTCCCAGAGAGAGAAATAGCGTCTGCCAGCTCAGTCTGAGGAGGAGGACGAAAATGTGGACAAAAAGTCTGCGGACTTTTCACAAAGAGAGGGCAGCTGCGGACTAGAGGTGGCGAGCTTTTCTTGGAAGACCACAAGTTTTTACTATAAACAAAATGCTTTCTTACTCTACTTTTAAATCTCAGGGACAGTCCCTGCTGCAGTTAATAGCACCTTCTAATTTCCCTCTGCACCTTCCTGCACTGCCATTACGCAGAGCCATGACACACAGTATGTGAGGAGGAGAACTAATGACAACCGGGACAGTGCATCTGTTGTGTGCTCTGCAGCTGTCCTGACCTCATCCCTCAGTGCAACATACAGTGTGACCTGTGTCACCCTAACACAGAGTAATGTCCTTCAGAGATGCTGTTTTAACCGTCTGTGCTGCGGTTACGTCACATGACAGTGTTTCCAATAAAACCCCACAGGTACAAATCATACAGGGCCTGATTATGGTGATTGTCGGCTGATTATTCATGGCTCCGTGACTGTATCATAGTTGTCTATTCATTGTACTCTGCGATAGTCGGATTATTCGTTCGAACAAAGCTTGATTTGATGAGTTGAAACATGATTTCCATGTTTAAAGGTCCAGTGTGTAAACAGTGTGAAGGTTTATTATTTTGATTTCTATTGGTAGAGATGGAATACAAAATGATTCACCCGAATTATGCAATGTAAACAACTGGATTTAGGCCTTTATATTTATATCAGGAGTGTGTCCTCTGTATTACTATCAACAAAAAATCATTAAGATTTCATATAAATATAACACATCCCTGTTCTTTGTCAAATTAAAGGTGTAGTGTGTAAGATTAGGTGACATCTACAGGTGAAGTTGAATTTTGTATCCATCACCTCACCCTGCCCATCCAACCATGCAGGAGAACCTATAGTAACCCTGGGTTGTCAGGGCTTCAAGCTCCAAACATGCTTCGCACGTCCAATTTAGGCTATTGTAAAAACATGGCGTATAGTGACTGTAGGGTAGGAGAACATTTCTGACTCACATCATCATCTGAGGAAGGGGGTCGCAGGGTGACGGAGACCACTGGTGGAGCAGCGACAGGGACAGGCCTGTCCTGGCTGAGTGTCGGTATGGTGACCACATTGCTGGTGATGGTCTGTGGAGTCTGGATCTGCAGCACTTGGCTTTGCTGAGACAGCACTATGGGATGACCTGAGTGAGAGCCAAGCACAACACGTGGAGACTGAAATCACACGGGATTAGTTTACCTTGCTATGCTGCAATCATATGTCAAATGTATGATTAACACTGATTAACTCTGCCGGTGATTATGTGTTTGAGAGCGTGTCGTTATCCCACATATCTTGCACCAACAAAAACGTCGATGCTGATATTTCATACGAGCTGCAGATCTGTCCATGGAGCCTCCGGCTGCAGATGGTACTTTCCGCTTCTTGAACCCTCATCCCCTCTGCTGACCTATGCTGACCTCCTGTCTTTAAAGGCCATTTTTCAGTTTAAGGTACAGGTGGAGAGGATGTTTACCATCTTGACCTGTGGTCTTTAACTTCCACATTCCTGGCTGAGAGCTGTGCAGGTTTTACGTGCCATAAACGCACATAAACATGCACACGTGCCCTCGTTTTAAAATGTGCTTAAGCCTGAAAGACAGAAGTAAAACCTTGACTATGTAAGAGCCTTCCTCACTTTAGCCCCATGCCTCTCAGAGAGACCACGCCAGGTACCATTCCTCAACACTGACCCAGCAACCTCCATCTCTAACGCTAAACGAGTCTGTCAGTGCTAATAGTGCAGAAGTATTAGCCAAGGCTACTAATGAATGTGAGTGGTGCCAGCGCTCTGTCTTTTACCCAGGCTCTGCAACCAGACTTCAAGGGGCTGAAAGTCAAAAGAATTAAACACGCCGGGAAGACAAGGCCACTTGTTCCCCAGAAATTCACAACTACCAGGATCAGACTCTGTAAAATGTGAGGTCATCTTCAAACATCTGATTTCTTCCTCTTCTATCCCAGATGGTTTGTTCTCAGTTATCAGCTGCATCATAAACCACTGATACATCTGGACTCTTCAACTCGGATGTCTTGGCCATAGCCATCTGCCATCTTGGCCATTGCCGGGCAGACAGAGGAGCCAAGTTCAAATTCACGTCAGAAGAGGTCAGATACTCCACCCTCTCATGTCAGTGACATAAGTATTTATATTGGCCTGGGTGCTACTGATGTAACTCACAGAGGACTGGATTGGTAAAACAGGCAAGAGTGATAATGACTTAAATACAAACACACAAAGCGGCGGATAAGTAGTCTCTACTTAATCTGAGTAACAATAAATAAATTGAGGCTATTTACCAATGTTTGTTTTTCCAAATAGAGTCAAACTGGACATATTTCATTTGTTGAAATAAGTTTTTGTCATCACAAAACCTTATTATAATTTGACCCTCACAGAGAACAGAACAGTGTGAGGCTCAACAAAATTTGATGTTACAGCACCCTCTGCTGGTGAGAATACAAACGTAAACACCTTCACACATTAAACTTCATGTAAATAAATAACCAACTACACTTTGCAAAGACCATCGCTTTCCTTTCTATAGACTCCACAGCAGACATCTGAGGCAACGCAGTATGATGCAAAGCAATGTTTCTTAGTGTGTTGTCCTTTCACAGTGAGTGTTCTGACCTGGAGGGGGCGCTGGCTGGATACTGACTGGAGCTGCTTTGACCACGGGCAGGACGGTGGTCTGCAGGGGCTGAATGATGATGGTCTTGGTCTGCAGTGGAGCTGTTGCTTGAGCGAGCGGCACGGCTGTGAGGAGCGGTTTGGGCTGGATGGAAACGTTGGGTCCGATCTGAATTGGCCTCTTGTTGGACTGAGCTGATTTGGCTGGTGTGTGTTTGATTAAAGGGAGTGAGATAAGAAAATGGGGATTAGGTGAATACAAAGACACGCAGCACAAGGTCTTTCCTGTATTTCTTGTGCTCGCACTCTTACTGAGGAACTACGTGTGCCTCGTCAGCTTTCTTAAAAGATCGGAGTGTACAAGTATTTTGTTTTTTGGACAAACAAATATAGATGATGGCTGAGAGAAGAAATGAGCAGTGGTGTATGTGGCCTCACCTCGTGTGGTCTGACTAGTCCTCTTCGGAGCAGTCTTTGCTGGGGAAGCGATTTCAGAAAAGCCACTAGAGTCTGAGCAGACCGAAACAGGAGAGCGCTGCGGTGACAGGGCCTCATCCTGAACACAAAGGCAGAGAGACATACATACATTTTGTTCCTAGAGGACACTTCTCTTTTTAAATATCAGCAGTAAGCTGAGGGGAAGCAATAGCGTCACTAAATTGCATTTGAAGTAACTGTAATCCTAACTAATCCACTCTATGTAACATGTGGTGGAAGGACATTCAGACCGGTGAGGATCAAGTTTCCTTCAAAGACAAATGTGTCCTTGGACCCAGACTGTGTGATTCAGTGAGCAGACAGACACATGTGCAAAGTGCGTTGTGGCCAGTCCGTCTTTTGACACGTTGTGAAAACATCTGCCTGATAATTATGCTAATGTGGCTGAAGTTGTCAGCGCCTTCTATCTCATGAGGGGGCAGGGCGCAGCTCAGACGGACAGGGAATTATTAGTTTGACAAGGTGTTTGAAGGCGTTTATTAATAAGTCTGCGCGTGTGTGTGTGTGTGTGTGTGTGCGCGCGTGTGTGTGTGTGTGCGTGTGTTTGTGTTAAAGCAAAGAGCAGCTGTCAGCGTTAGGACACCATCTGTAAAAAGATCACAACTGTTCCAACCCGCACCAGGACGGACACATATTCAAATATCACAAGAATAAATAAGCGGTTCTATCAAAGTATAGAAATTAGCATTGGAAATGTCAAAGTCGAATGCTGAATACTCAGGAGGTCAAACAGTGACTTACTTGTAGGGAGTACGGGGACAGAGCTTCCACAGAGGCAGGGGAGGGGACAGAGCTCAGAGTGTGGGTAGGTGACAGAGAGTCCACGCTCACCTCACCATCTGGACACACAACCACAAAGACACACGCGCACACACACACACACTGATGTAACAAACACACACTGATATCGTATACATACTGTGTGTATATACATTCTGATTGGCACGGGGTGGATGTTTACCATCCCTACTTCATCCCACACTTTAATTGAGGACCACACAACACATTTGCACATCTACACTACACATTTTAAAAATATGTGTACATTTAAAAAATATGTGTACTGTTACTGAACACTCTACGTAACATTTATTGCACGTCTGTCTGTCCTGGGAGTGGATCCCTCACCTGTGACTCTCCCTCAGGTTTCTAACTTTTCTTTTTTCCCTGTTAAAAGGGTTTTTTCCTTACTCTTGCTGAGGGTCTAAGGAC